>OX419718.1:69740136-70044260 GCA_948474765.1 Patella depressa | reverse complement strand
AAAAACAAGAAAGGTACTATCGGATGCAGATTCATCATACGTAAATGTTTAGATTGGTAGAACAAACTGGAGACAATTTGTAACAAGTCTGATATATCTTTGATACTGGTTGAGCATGAGAACATCATTCTTTTCATTGGAAAGGGGGGGGGGCAAATACCCAAAGGTGTCGGACAAATTCAAAAATAACTGCGTCCCCTTCATTGTTCAGTGGCGGATCCAGGATTTTCAGAAAGAGGGGGCGTGCTGCACCCACTTGGGAGTGCGAAGCCCGGCCCGTGATTTTTAAGTGGAACAAATGCCCACAAGGACTAATTTTATACTAGTATACTGTAAATTACGCTTTCCAACCTAAACTATTTTGTTATCCTTTCCCTCGAGAATATATGGAGCTAAAAATTGTTCGCCACCTCAAAAAATAGCGGGGGCGTGCGCCGGGTGCGCCCGCCTTTGGATACGCGCATGTTGTTTATGTGGAATAACATGTATTTGTATCTGTTAAATGTGTGTCGTTTATATATTAGACAAATTAATATTATTATTTACACATAGGCGGGGAGTGATAACGTCTTACCGCAAACAAATTGCAAAAGAAACAGAAAGTTTCGGGAGCGACATCTGGTATCGCATGACACTGATAAAAAATGTACCCGAAACACATGTCGTGCGTAGACCTACATGTAGGCCCTAGAGCAGAGTGGCGCAAGGCACCCTTTATTTAAATTAGGCCTACATGGATTTTAAGTAGGCCTAATTTCAAATGTTTTATCCATCAGTCAATTTATAGAAATTTCGATTTTTGAAAAATTGACGATACAATTGATCACCAATGACCGAAAATGACAAACAATCCATAATGGCGCCAGACCAAAATATTGTGAAATTCCAGGCGCTTATTTTGCCGACTGCAAGGCAAAATGGTTTATCTCCAAATTTATTATATATATATATTTTGATTTTTCACTTTAACCGTCTGCACAAAAAAGCGTATGCAAGTTAAATATATTTGATAGCGCTTTTATCTGGCATATCTTTTACTTCATTTTCTTACAAATTCGGCTATATAGGCCTAACAATAATCTACTCTTTGTGTTGTATAATGATTAATAATGATAGTATGTTCAGCTATACTTTTCGTTTTAAAAATGTATGTTTTATCGCCTATAGACTCTTTTTTTGCGGAATTCTATAGCATATCTATCAACATTCCATATCCCTGTCGGGGCAGGAAACTTCAACACAGCAATATAATTGGGCATAAAATAGATAGTGAGTGGGCAATGACTTGGTACCCAAAATGGCGTCTTTTTACACTTGACGTCATATGAAATGTCTGGCTTCACAGTTGTCGCAACTTTATCTATATACGGCTTTGATAAGCGGTCGTTATGACGTCACGACGAAAATTATTCCTTGTTGATGTTTTTTTAAGTGGGGACAGACAGCGTATTTTTTTGCCCGATCGCGGCGATTTTTAAAATCGCTCGAAAAATACGCCTGTGTGCCCCTAAAGGGCGACGACGATTCGCCCGAACAATCGCTCGTATCTAGCATGTTAGATATTATCGGCCGAATATTTTACGCCGGCGATTAAATTCGCTCGTGTGTCCGTGTCAAGCGTATATTGTCGGGCGATTCATTTTTATAAGCCATAATTGACATAGATGATATCACATGATCTCAAAATGGCTGCCGTTTTTTACAAATCACGTGATCGGCGTAATTATTCGTACGCTTTCGTTATCCCCCGTAATAAATCGCTGGCGAATCTCGATCGCGCGAAAAAATACGCTCGTCTTCGCGGGAGGTTTTCTTTCGAGAACGCTCACAGAAGAAGATTGTGCAACATAAATGTAAGTTTTTAAATATTTAGAACTCGTTTTAATCCAATTTATTCTTAAAACGATGTTGGAAATTCATATCTCCACTCCACGGAACGGTTTCAATTACGCTGGCTTGTGTACAATGACTGTGCGTGTGATGTGGCATAAATATATTCATGACTCGTTCAAAATGCTGGAACCGTTAAGATGACGTAGCCTTATTCATCCAGTATTTGACACGCACGTCTGTCTTCAGTAAAAAAAAAAAGTCTGGATGGTACGGTCTTCGCTTATTTCTTTTAGGCCCAGTTTGTACTATTTCAATTTGTAGTTTGATTTTGATCAATGCAGTTAAAATACATGTTACTTTTTTTTTTTTTTTTAGCTACTTAGTACTAGGTCTAGATACCTATTGGGGCCTATTTATTTTAGTTTTAACGGATTTAGCAGATTTGCAATTGCAAAAAAAATATGGCTTCACCTGATTTTGATAAAATCGCTGTCAACAATTTCATTGGAAAATTTTCTGAAAAGTTAAATATTTCTACAGACCAAATTTTAAGCAAATTACAAATTGAAGCTGTTGATTTTAATCAACTAAAAATTGGTTTTATTATTGAACTACTTCAGTATTTTGACAATAGTGATCAATGTACTGATCATTTAATTGCTATATCAGGCAAAAATTCAGATTCTTTCAATGTTGTAAGTTTAAAGAAGACAATTAGATGGGTGAATGATAAAAGTAAGAAATTGAAGAAGAAACATATTGCTACATATGATCAATATTTAGATTCTGTGTTCGAATTTCCCATTTTAGAGCCAGCTGAGGTATTTGAAAGTAAGGAACCTAATTTGCAGGTAAAATTAAATCAGTCACTTAAGAGAAAATTAAACTTATTCTCTGAAAATTATAATATTTTGAAATCAAATTATGACATAGTTGCAAAGACTTTTTGTGTAATTTTCAAAAGCTATGAGGAAAAATTAAATGACCAATCTGAAAGTGCTAATCAGGATAAAATAAGTCTTGAACAACTTGACAATATAAATGAGCAGCAAGCTAAGAAACTGGATTCTGTTTTGGAACAGTTGAAGGCCACTAGAGAAAAATCATATGCAAATACTAGAAATGATAATAAAAAACTTTTAGAAAGGAAAACAAAATTGTGTCTTTAAGTGAGCAACTAAAAAATGTGCAAGGTGAAAATGAAAATTTGTGGACCGAATTTTTAGGCAAGGAAGCAGAGTTGCATGATACTCAGAAATTGATTCAAAATTTAAGGTCAGAAAATGAGGACTTACAGCAATTAGTTGCAGACAAAAAACATGCTAACAAGGAAAATTTAAAATCCCGAATTTATCAACTCAATAAAAAGATCAAAAGATTAGAAAAGGCAAAAACTGACTTTAAAAGTTTATTTGACATTGAATATGGTAAATATACAAAGCAAAATATTAGAGATCTTAATTTAGAAGTCACTTTGCTAGAAAATGAGAATTAGGAATTGAGCAATCCATTAGAAGTTTTAAAAACATATGAAAATGGGCAATATACATCTCATGCCAGAGAATGTTGTATGGAATAATTTACCGAAGGGGGAGTAAGTCAAAATAAAATACCCTTTGTTATTAATTCTGTTGTAACTAAACTTCCAGGTTCAGTAGCAAATAAACTTCCAAGTCAGTCCTTGCTTAGCAAGAGAATCTTGCCTGAAGCAAAATATGTTGCCCACCTGCTTTATTAAAAGACTTCGATCCTACTTCAGACATCAAGATGCAACCACCAAATTTAGCCAACATTATGAAGGCATGCAGGCTACGTTGAAGGATGGTAGTAATTTATCCTTAGGTCTTTGCAATGTTGGAGGCGGGGATGCTAATGCCTTTCAAAATATTATAGATGACATCGTATTGTCTTTTTCAAGGGATTCCGTTAATGATGGCGAGTATAAAGCCAAATTAATTACTTCATTTAAGTCCTGTTTAAGCAACCAGTGTGCCACAAATCCAGTTTTTAATAATGCAATTTCCAAAATCAGGGAAGATCTTCTTCCAAAGGTTATACCAAATTTTTGTAATCTCTCCAAAATTGACCAGGAAAGAATATCGGACATAGGCCAATTTGCGTGTCGTTTGCATCTTCGGGCTAACTTTGGAATAGCGGCAGACAAAGCCCTGAGACTGTTTGAAGATACTGTCACTGAAGGCAAAAATCCATTTGCATTTAAGTCCAATGGCAGTGGCACATTCAGATTAGCTAGAAATGCTGCTACTGCATTTGTGAGATCCTTAAAGATTGGAAGGATCCAAATGGTTTGTTGCAAGCACTGTTTTTTAATGGAAAGGAAAATGTCTTTTTGGCTAGAGCAATGGGCATTTTTTAATGAACTGGTCACCACACTGCTTTGGTTACTTTTGGAGAAGGCTGGATCCATCCTCGAAATTAATGATGAACTTCATCAAATGATAACTAACTTTGACAACCTGGGCCAATGATGGGACAGAAACGCTTAATGGCACACCATTGTTTCCGCTACATGTTATTGCGTACAAATCTTCAAAATTTCATGATGTTCTTTTCAACGACTCAAATGACGCACAATTGGATTCTTTAACTGTAATTGTTCTTGAACTTTTGAGTGCTCAGTTGCTTATTATCTTGGAACGACAAGCAGCAACCCAGTTACCAGGAGGAAAGTATTTTTAGTCTGGATTTTAGTCCTTCTGCCAATCTACTTGAGACATCATCTAATGTGCCAACAACTAATGCTATTAGTGAAAGAGATATGGCTATTCTTGACAACCTTTTGCGGATCAAGCCATCATCTTCCACCATTTCTCTTGAAACAATTTTGATGTGGACTAGAAATAAGCCTTCTGTCTGGCTTGAAACTATGTCTGAAAATGAAAAAGACAGTATTTTAAAACAAGCAATGAAATCATGAATTTCCGAGAACGGCAGAAAAATATTCAAAAACAAATTGAAGAGAGATTGGCAGACAAAAAATCGCAAAAACTTAAACTATAAGAAAACCGACTTAATATTAAATTGGCTGTAAGTAGGGAAATTACAAGGTATGGAGGTGTTTGGTCTGTTGATGAAGTAGATGGTAGTATCTCTAAGTTATCTTTAAAACATAACTGATGAGAAACAGAAAGGAAACATTATCCACGATGCAGTTTTATGCCAGATTAAATTCCATAAATTGGTTTTAAACTCTTCTGGCTCTTCAAGAATCAGCCCAAAAGACTAAATTTGATACATGTAAATTGATTTCTAACTTGAAACAAATTTTGACTTTACATTTTGACAACACTGTGGAAAAATCTGAAAATTCTTTGTATTATAAAACTCAAGAAGATGTTTCTGAGATATTTGTTTCTCAAAAGGAAACACTATTTGCAAAATTAAAGGCGGAACGACAACAAAGATTATTAAAATAACAGAAAACAAAATTACCTCTGTATCTTGATCATCCATATGACCTTGTAAATAAAAGAGTACAACATAAATGCAAGGAACTCGATGGTTCAATTCAGTGGTTTAAGGCGAAAGTAACTGAAATAACCAGATTAAAAGCTGATATATTATAAGGTCAGAATATGATATAGTGTATGAGGATTGTCCTAATGATACTTGGTTCTTTCCCTCATTAATTGATTTAAAAAATGGTGATCTAAAAGTTGAAGATGAGTAATCCCACATAGTTTTCACTCTCCACCCATGTCGGTGGCATGTAGCGTACATGAGGAGGATACACAATGTGATATTACTTACCTCTTAACTTCACCAACCATGATTATTAGTGACAATCTTTTATACATAAGGTCTTCAAAATCAAAGGCGTTTCACTTCCAACTAATTTATTGTGCGGATATGTGATTTTTTTCACTTCTCATCTACTTTTATTATTTATCTTAAAAGGCACATTAATCTTTGAGTTCTTTATTTGGTTGATAATTTTTCTACATCTTTGCATTTTAGGATACGGGGACCCAAGTACGCTATACACCTAGGCATTGCCTTTGTTTCATTTAAAGTGGTATTCTTAATTTTGTTACCCACGGACGCTATACACCTAGGCATTTCCTTTGTTTTATTCAAACTGTTATTCTTAATTTTGTTACCGAGTTGTTTGTCTGTCTTGTTTATTTTCTTACTTTTGTAAATTATCCTTGGTTTCCTTATTTTTGTCAGTACATTTAAGAAATAATGGTCAAGTTATACCATTATTTAATATTTTCAGTGCTGACTAGAGTAATACAACAGTTCATTATGAACTGGGGCCTATTTCACGAAATTTTAACTAAGATAAGATGCAAATTTTAGTAATTTGAGTGGACAATATTAGATTGATTTCAGTTCTTAGCCAATCAAATTTGAAGTATTTACTAAAATTTGGATTTTATCTTTAGTTAAAATTTCGTCAAACAGGGCCCTGATGTAACAATACATGTATGAATTGCCTGTACATCCAATAACATTATGTATCATTAGATAGTATTATGTATCTCTTTACATTATATTTTTCAGATTAATCATGGTTAAAATTGCTGTTATTGGTTCAAGTTTAGTGGCTCGTCTAGATAAGTATTGTTCTTCTAATTTATGTGTTTCTGGTGATGTAAGGATTTTTGGAAAAGGGGGGATGAAGGCAACATACCCGTCTCAGGCTCTTGTTTGTAACCTTTTGTCCTTTTGTTGTGATTATTCATTTAGGTGGTAACGACATCTGTGTTTCATCGTCCCCACTTGCTATTTTCCAGAGCTTGTGTGCTCGTGTAATAAGAATTAAGCCAGCGGGCTGCAGACGTGTGATGTTGGGAGTATTGTTGAGCGTAAGAATTTCTCAAAATCTCCCGGTCTTACATTAGACGTGTACGAATCGCAACGTAAAGCAATTAACCGCCTTTTGTATAATCGTTTCAAGTCTTTTTTTTGTATGTTTCAGAAATATTAAGTTTCCTGATGATTTTTTGCCAGACGAAATCCATTTCAATGACAAAGGATTGAAAAAGTATTACCGTCGCATTCGTCGTGTTTATCGTCATAATTATTCATTACACCGTGTGTTATTGTAATTGGTCTCTTGTGTGTGTTGTCTACGTAAGTGTTATGTTTAAATCCGCCGAGGCCGGTCCCAAGCCCGAGCTGTGAAAGGAGGAGGGTTGAGAGTAGGAGAACAAATACCTACTACGTAAAACAACATTTTGTGCCAGTAAAGAACACCAAATTAAACAGTAAAACTAAAAGGATATATATAATATAGCAGATACTTATGTGAACAAATACGTAAAATAATCATTAGTGTGATGCTTTGATTCGGTACTATTTCCACAGCACAATTTCATATAAATATTGCACTCTATAGTTACATGTGATATTAGTTTGCTAGTGGATTTGTTAAACAAGTGTAACTATCATTACTAAATGTAGTAAATAGAATCAACCTAATGAACATGATCAACTTGAAACATTCTACCTCAATTAAAAGCAAAGTTGTTATGATCCAAAGTCTTGACCAATCAAATTGCTTATCACCCTGTAGTCACGGATATGTGATGAAACTATACACCAAGTGTCATCATTCTCACTTAATTAGAACTGAAGTCATCGTGTCCCTAAGCATCAACCAATCAAATTGTTTATCCCTGCTTACCCTCCCGCAGAAAAGGCTCCATCAAGGCATCGACCTTATAAACACCCAAAGAGTGTGACGGACAGACAAACCCATTGATGTTTTGTTTGCAGTTCTTTTTAATCAATATGGATACCTCTAATCACATTTGAAAAGTATGTTTGTCCTGTTAGCTGCCCCTGAACTCTCATATCAAGGTACGTCTGGGCTAGTTCCTTGAGGAATTGTCGTTGAGCGGACAATGTCCACTGACAGTTCCTACCGGCCTTATATAGCTGCAATATGAAAATACCGCTCTTCCCCACCACTGTTCTAAGGCTATTTTTTTTAATTCTTTACCTAATATTTTTCACCTTGATTTTACCCCAATCGCCAAAATAGGCATTCGTTGCCCAAGTTGACACACAATTATAATGATTCAACGCTAGAAGTATAATTCTGCGATTAAAATCATGCACAAAATAATTTTGAACGGTGAAGCCATTGCGAGACTCGGGCATTTGCAAACCATGTATTAATTTCATCGCTAAATTTACCTTGAAAATGGTGTTGAATTATTATAAATGTGTGTCCGATATAGCGAGAAATGATTCCTTTTGTAGTTTTGGCGGAAAATAGAATGTTAGGATATAAAACAGTCGAACAGAGATGGGAAGAGCGTTATTTTACCGCACTTTCACATTGCAGCTATATAAGGCCGGATAGGAGCTGTCAGTGGACATCGTCCGCTCTAAAGTCGGTTCCAAAAGGAACTACTTCTGATCTACTAAACCCAGATACATCTTAACTGCCCAACCCAACATCTTCCGAACCATGAAGCTAAGGTCCTTCTCGACAACTACAGCCAGATACGTTTGAATTACCAAACCAAGACGCAACCGAATCACCAATACCCAAGCAGATCTGAAGTGCAAGTCTAAAATTAATCACATATTAAATCCAGATGATACGGCCACAAGACTTGTTATGCAAGATGGCTGTCTAAACTGTGCAGAGTGTTTCGAAAAGGAGTTCTACATTATGCCGACATATTGCCATCATATCAATGCACTCTAGATTCCCTGTAGAAAATTGGTAATAACAAAGCCCCGATCAGAAAAACCATGGAAGATTTAAATGGGACATGAAAAATTCTTGAACCATCATATAGTGAACATGGCAATGCCTACCTTGTCAATTAACTAAACAATATACTTTTACTCATGTGAAAATACTGTTAAGAGACTTAGTTTTGCTGTGCCAGTCTTGTGATCTTATGGTATTTTAATCCTAATGAATTACTTTCACGAACACACAACAGTTTTGGTACATATGGAGTTCAGGATATAATAACATTATTCAATCACTTTTACAGGGACTCTGACAATGCTCTTTTGCAGTAACTCACTGCACTATGGCTAAAACTGCATGAAGTATGATTTGCTACAATGGAAAGCAGGCATTCCACCAGATATTACTAATTCCTCTGACATTTGTGTCCAATGGACAATATTGAAAATCATGTAATTGGTATGAGTATCATTTAATCCAATTCTTGGACGTATTTTAGAAGTTATACTGACAATCACAGTTTTAAATGCTAGGCCTGAAAGGGGAGTAGGCAAAGTCCGGCTTGTAAAATGCATTACTAAACATAAGTATTAATGGTCCAACCATGTATTCGCCTAAATACTACTATATTGTTCTCACCAAAGCACATACTTGACCACGTTTGATAATTAACATTTTCTGCTGAGAATAAGCAGGGCGATACACAAACGTGATTGGTCGAGACTTTGGAACACACTAACTCTGTCGATGATGAACACTGTCTGCTTATGGGAAGCAGAGATAAGCAATCTGATTGGTTGATGCTTTGAGGCACGATAACTGCGGTTACAAAGAAGTGAGAGCGATGAAACTCTGAATATAGATTCTTTATATCATTACATTGACTAAATTCGATGGTAAGAATTTTCTGCCTAGGCCAAGAAACGATAAGACTTCATAACAACTCTGCTTTTAATTGATGTAGATGGTCATTAGGTGAATTTCGTCATTGATTTCAATGATTAACATCCCCCGCTTAAGTCTAGGAGAGTTTATCGATTCCATTGGTCGATGCTTTGGGACAAGATAATCTTGATTCTGATTCTAGCGGGTACAGCTAGAGTGGTGGATCTTACTGTTTAGTTGATGCTTTTGAACAAAAATAAATGTGCGATTAATTATTATGTGTCATCTATTTGTTTTGGGATTTCGGTGGGCCTCACCGTTCGCTTGTTTTATAATATTTTGTAAGAGAGCACTTGTATTTCATTTGAGTTTCTCACATGACATGATATGTGAATTACCGAGATGAAGAATTGCAGAGATGTACATATATGATCGTAGGCGTGCACTACGGAAATGACGTTGGATGGCGATCAAAATATTACAGCAGATATGAGAAAATTGCTTGACCTACACATCCAAACTGATCCCGCAGTGAATATTCGCTTGGCCGCTACAATCACTGATAAGCATGACATCGACGAGGCTTAATGAGTACGGCATATTAACTTTTTTACTCCGACAAATTAAATTCTCAAACATTTTTTTGAGGTAAAAGAAAAATAAATAAAGACGTTTAAAGTATTTGTAATTTAAAAATATTTCCTATTTAGTGTAAATGGGTATTAAAATCAGTAAAATGCATCATTTTGCCCGAAGCAGTTAGGTGTTAAGTAAACATTGCACGAGCCGTTGAGCCAATGACTACGAGGCGCGCAGTCAACGCACGTGCTGTGGACAGTCATACGTAACAGAGATAATTCGTAAGTAATTCTCTGTGAAACAGATTGCTACACATCTACAAAGCGGGTATGGAGAGAGAGAAAAATAAGGTTTAACGTCCACTCGACACAAACTAGGTCATTTCGGGACTAAGATTGGTTCAATTTTATTTCAGTAATTCGCTTGCGCGTAGGGGTCTTTATCAGAGGTATGATACCGGAGTACCCAGAGAAATCCCACGAGGTTGGACAGGCGACCCTACTGCTTGTCACGTAAAACCGGGGATTCGAACCCACGACGGGTATGGAAACAATTGTTCAGACAAGCATGTAAGAGTTGGATGGGGTTATTTTACTTGTATCTGAATAAAAACGAAGTAACATTTTCATCTTTTTTCAGTCGACATCAATACTCCCATAATCGTATATTCTGCAATGGGGAAAGCTGTAGCCTTTCGATTTTCACAAACAGGCTAAGGAGCGATAAGCAATTTGATTGGTCAAGACAATGGAACATAACAACTCTGTTTTTAATTATGAGGTAGAATGTTTAAACTTGATGTAGATTTTCATCAGGTAAATGTCTTGACGGAGTCGGTGATGAACATTTCAAGCTATAGCTAAGCAATTTCATTGGTCAATGCTTTGAGACAAGATAACCCCTATTCTAATCTGATAGAGAGTGATGAAACTTACAGTATAGTTTGATTGCTCGATACTTTTAAAACAAATAAATGTGCGATTAATTAATGCGTGTCCTGTATTTATTTTTGGATTTCGGCGGGGGAAATCAGCCTCACTGCTGGCTTGTTTCCCCAGGGGTGGAAGGGTGGCATCATCCTGATACCGAATCAACACAAATTAAAGATATATAATCCAGCAAAGATATATAATGCCCCATACTTTTGAAGAAAATAATAAATGTGCGATTAATTAATATGTGGCGGGGGACGGGGCCTCACTGCTGGCTTGCTTCCCCAGGGGTGGAAGGATGGCATCATTCAGATACTGAATCTACACATATTAAAGATATATAATCCAACAAACATTAAATCCATATTTCCATGTCAAGGATTAAAATGATGGAGTTTGGCTTTCGGACCATTTCGTATGTGACATGTAAATATGTGGGTTACATGTTTCATCTGTTACACAGAAAAATATGGGTAATCAATTGCAAATGTTAAACGCAAATATATGCGTAATTTGTATCGTATATTACACACGAACATATGGTAATTTTTTTTTTTTTTTTATGTTACACATGTTAGGTGTATAATCCATTTCGTATAATACAATATAGGAATATAATTTTAGTAAAATTAATGCAAACTTAGCTTTAGATACACATACTTTTTGGGTTTTGTTCATAGCCAAAGCGAAGGCCTATTTTAAGGTTTTGGTGGCGAATCAGTTTCCCGTTTTCTGTGGTTCCATGAAAAATTCAAGAATTTGAGTTCTGATAACACGACGTTACGCGTCCACATTTATAACCACAATATAACAGAATTAACACATTTATAGTTATAGCCGTGTTTTAATATCATTAACAGCCAAACGAATCATCTAAACTCGACCCAACGGCAAGTAGTGAACCTTCACTGTCAACTGCACCTGACGATTATTCTTCATGTAATTTTCGTGCATTAGGTGGTGGTATGAACACGCCAACAATACGAAACGTTTGAAACAGAAACCAAAAGTGGTCGATGATCATAACGATAGCCCCCCCCCCCCCATACAATCTTGCCAGACCTACAAGGCTACATTGCACGGATTTATTTTTTATCCAGGCTTTTAAAACCGGAACAAGATTCCTTATAGGCAACGCAAAATAATACATTGTTACATTCACAAGTTGATAATTTATTATATTGTTATTTCATTTTTACTAATATAACAGATCAATTGGAAAAGAGTTCAACATATTAAATAGGTGATATCTTAAACACGATTGAAAATCAATCTGCATCACATGATTAGCACAGTTCCATAATAAAATCCACTTTCATTCCACTCCATTAGATAAATTCATTCTTCTTCAAATCCTGCCTCAAAGCCTCGACTTGCGCATCTGTAAACGTTACTTCCGGTAGCCGTGCTGGCCCTAGGTTAAAGCCGAAACATTTCATGATGGCTTTCACCGAACCGATACCACCCCCTGAAGTAAATAAATGATGTGATAATGTCATGTGTAGTTATTTATTTTACCATAATGGCCTCACGATGTTCTACATGGGTGATGGGAGGGAGGGTTAATAAGTTTACCTCCTGATTTAGCATTATTAAAGTGATCCATTCAAATTATGAATGCAGTGGACGTATATTTAACTATTTGATTATTTTGGTTTTGACAGCCAAACTAGTTTATCTCCCTTCAGATCACAATATTTATTAACCATGTATATGACTGCTTAATGAAGTATAATTGTTACTTTACCATGGGCTTCTCGGAGTTTTGATAATCGAATGGCTCTTTCCTAAAATAACAAGATTCAAAAACATAAAATGAGATGATATCTGAGTAACAGCGGAGTATCTTGTTTATTAGGGCGCAAGTACAAAGGGGTGAGAGAGAGGCGGTTGCTTGACAAGTCCTCTGTCTTGCAATACTGACAAGGCGGGACAACGCCAAAAAATAAAATGCCGAAGAAATTTGTCGACCAACACAGGTAACGAAGCCGGGTCTCCCTGGTTAACGAGTCACCAACTTGGGGGTGGGGGGTATGAACGTTCCTTCCGTGCCAAGTAAAAGGGACAGAGAGAGAGAGGGGGGAGGCGGTTGCTTGACAAGCCCTTCGTCTTGCTATACTGACAAGGGGGGAGGGGAGACAACGCCTAACAACTACCGAACAACTTCCTCGACCACCACAGGAAATGAAACCGGGTCTTCCTGGTTGGCGAGCCACTAACGTAAAGACGACTTTTCTTTGTATAATAGTATAAATAGTCAAGCTTTCTACCTGGTGTTTTCTTGCTGTTTTCATATCGCCATTTTTATATGCTTCGTGTAAATCATAAAATATTCTACCAACGTAACCATTGACAATGGGAACGTCTACTCCTAATGATAATATTGGTAGAAATTGCTGTAATTACAATCAAGTAGTAATTAATATATAATTGAATCAGCCGCTATTACAAGTTTAAAACATAAATAGTTTGAGAAGAACAACTGAGTGCTAGCACCCAATAAAACATACTCTCTATATTATTTAGATACATGAAAATTTGTTGTTGGCTATATAATCTTATTGGATAACTGTATGTTTTTGTATTAGGTTAGTATTGGATGACGTTGGGTTTAAGTATTAGGGTAGTATTAAAGATACATTAAGGGAGATAAAATAAAGAATTGGCAGTTCTCACTATAATAGTTTAAAACTAAATAGTGTAAAGGTAATTTGCTGAAAATTTCAGTCACATTGATCCATTATAAGCCGAGATCGAAGCGGGTGAAATGTCCGCATAGCCTCGGTCATCATTACTAAAATCATTAACATAAACAGCATAGTCTCGATTATCCAATGTTTTGATTTAATTGCCAATGGCCGTTACGCGCATATATGAATCTAATCCAGCCTACATCGAAGGCTAGCCTAGACATCGAGAGTTTATTACGGTCAGGATAAGTTAATTAATGTCTAGTTGATAATTTAGATAACATTTCAGGCCTAAAGAAATACTTGTAATATGCAGATTAGCTCTTGCTTAATGTATGTTTAAGGGGTCCTGGTGATCTGTTTTAACACAAACATGTCATTCAGACCCTTTAGATGTAGCCATTGGCTGAAATAATAATGGAACTTACGTCATCTGTGCCCGACATTACTTGCATTCCATCAACCAATGACGTCTCAAATAATCCGGGCATCTCACGGCAAGAATATTTTGCACCTTTTAAATTTGGAATTCTTGATTTACCAAGCTCTAAAACACGCCGACAGTTTACTGTAAATAAAAATTATACATACAGTGGGTGGGAAAATCTGGTATAAAATAGTCTCTAGATATAGAGTTTAACGTCCGCTCGACACAGCCGTACATTTTGTGTGGTTTTCATTTCAAAAATTCACCTGAACGTAGGGTCTTTCAGTTTGGGAACCCCACTATGTTTGACACTAGAAATATGCTATCGCAAGTTTATAGATGAAACACAGTAAGGATGGTCAGAAGAAAGGAAGATGACCTGGGGTTCAACATCTTACTTTCCATCACCGACCGTGCTTATGAGGACAAGCGATCCCCATACAGTATGCTATGGGTATTATTTTGCTGGAACAGCGGCTCTTTATCGAATTCTAATTGTGGTAAATGCACGCCCGCTTGTTCGCGGTGTCATCCCGGTAAGATAGCCAGACTACACAAAATAAACTACCAAGGCTATACAAATTCTAACGGACGTTTTAGTAATCTAGACCGTCGTTTAGATTAAGTTGGCAGTCAGGGTGTGGAAGTTGCTGACTGGTTTAATGCTTGTAACGTGGCAAGTTTCTGTCGGGTTTAACGTTGATGCCCAGTGCTCTCTCTCTCTCTCTGTTTGTGTGTGTGTGTTTCCGAGTGAAGAACCCGCGGATGCACACCCCTACATATTAATGTACATCATAACTAAACGATTGATAACGTACAGTACACTCCCGTAAAGAAATTGATATCATAATAATAGAATGGCACTGTAGGTGCTGCAGCTGCTATAGGCTCCAGAAAACTCACGACTGCCTCTACAAATAAAGAAAAAATAACATTTAAAAGTAAACCTTTTTTTATTTGGTTTAGAGGGGCATTTAAACTACTTTATTTTGGTTGTGGTTTTAACAAGATGTGTGCATTGGTCGTAACCATCGTATTGGTTATTCGAGTCTTAGCTTTGCTTCTCCATTTTTAAATTAAATCTTTAAATGGTCGAACCATCCGATGGCAACGATGGTTGATTATGGTCTTGCCATTTCAATAAATGTCTAATGCATAATTTATATAACTTTTAAGGCCTATATACGGACCTGTGATATAAATATATAATGCAATGCCTTTTTAAATAGCCAGGTAATTACTTTTCTACCTTAATGAATATAATTTACAGACATGGCTAGACCTACGGACGATGACATAGTCACCATCATTTTCCAATTTTATTGTTAACCAGTCACAAAACACTGCGGATTTACGCAAAGAGCACACAGTTCGCGCTATCATAATTCAAAACTATATAATGAAAAGATGATATTTTTTAAATTCGTCGCACAGAAAAGACCTCTATGTTTGCGCTAAACATAATTTTAAAAAGACAACAAGATTGGGTGACGGTTAAGTCAAGCCACGTGGACGACTGTTCAGTTATCGTACAAGTTTACATAACGACAGGAAAATATATATACATGTACTTTACCTTCAGTTTTAGCTTTAAAAAACGACGGAACCATGCATGCGAAGGCATCAACACCGACTTTACCGGCATGGGCTGCCTGAAAGACGTGAATACTGCATTAATACTATTACTTCTAGAATAGGAGCACTGAGAACGAAAATGAAATGATATGGAGTTTAACGACCTACTTTTCTGCTACTAAACTGGGATAAAGAGGGGAAATTTTTTCCAGGTAGCGGCGCCACCAGCCTACTCTTATATTGAATTCGAATGTCAAGTGATACCTTTACGTGCACGCCAATGTGTACACTGAACATGAGTTTTTAGTACCACCCGAAAGACTAGACAGCTGTCCTTGTCAGGACCTCGGCCTGCATCACTGACAAGGGGAAACCACGCCAGAAAATCTGGACGCACTTTCTCGGCCAATGCAGGCCTCAAACACCCACCCCAGGCTAGCGAGCCAGCGTCTTACCCACTTAGCCACGTGATCCGCCAGCGCGGATATAACGCCAAGCTATATACTTTCTGGAAGGAATAAAATATATCTTGTCAGTCTTATCTGGGAACACCTGAACAATATCATGTGTAACGCTTGTGACAAAAGGCCACCACAGTCCAAAACATAAGTCGAGAATCTTGTGGGATGTAGTACCACAAAGAGAGGTGAGAGCTCTGGAAGAAATTTTGTACAGAAATAAAACATGCCCATTTCCCTCCTCTTGTGACGAATTAGCATGTTAAATGAATAGCAAGCAGTAAACAGCAAAATGCTTTTATAAAACTGTTTCGATAACCAAACTCCAGCTATGGTTGAATTCAGATGGTTATTAAATAGGCTTTCCGCTCATCAGATTCCCCGGAGGAACAGGCTTAGGTGTATTGACTTTGTTTGTTACACCTTATACCACCCATTTATTCCTTCCATAACACATGATAACACTTACGGGTCAGACAAGTGACACACACGTAAACTTACAAGTTCGATTGCTTCGCGTTGGTTACAGCCTCCAATCTGAGCAATAATCGTCAACCTAGAAAATATACATTATTGTAATTACTAACTGTTTACTCGGTGTTATAAGGCTAGAGGCATGCGGCGCTTCCTTATCCAGGTTTCGTGAGTGGGAGTGATACTGAGGCCACCCTTTTGATCTGATTCAACATTTCAGTGTCAGGGCAGCTATACTGAAGCCGAGCACCACAAAAGACACATGACAATCAAAAAGCGACGAGGCACTAATATAGTATATTAGACGACTCAAAATCTACGCCACGCACGTAAATATAATAATATGGAATTAGGTGGTCATGGTGTTATAAATAATTTGTGGACCAAACTGTAGTGGGGGTTGGGATGGCCTAGTGGTCTAGAGTGCCGCGCTTCGACCTCTAGCTTGCCGGTCACCTCTGGCTTGCGGCTGTGGTTTCGAGCCCTGGTGTGAGCGTATGTGGCATGGAGATAGGGGCGCTTTCTCAACCTCGTGGGTTTCCTCCGGGCACTCCAGTTTCCTCCCACTGCTAAAGGCCCCTACGCGCAAGCGAATTATTGAAACAAAATTAAACCATATGTTAGTCCCAGAATGACCTGGTTTGTGTCGAGTGGACTGAAGTACATAGCCCTAAATAGCGCTGGATTAATAACATTCAACCATTTGTGGGCCAAAATGTGTGACCCGATAGTTCATGTTGCTTTATCGGAAGCTTCAAAATATAAGACCTGTCTCGATGTAATTGTTTCGTTTTTATTTAATATTGGTTTCATTCTTCTATTGGTGTTTAAAGTACACTTCCGCCGGTGGTGATATCTTATATTTCATGTGGGAGCAAACCGGAGTACCCGATGTAAACCTACGAGGCCGAGAAGATGACCCTATCTACACGTCACAATCACTCACACCAGGGATCGAAAACACAACCGCAAGTCAGAGGCTACCGCCCAGCTACAGGTCGACACAGCAGACCCCTAGGAGATTATGTTTCAAATAATGCATTGAACAAAATATTCGGTATAAAGGGGGGCAACTCGATCACACCCTTCTTACATCGGCGCGCACAAAATCCAATGGCGTATCCACCTGCTTGTCATCGAATCCAAATAGCTTTCTCGGAGGTGGACATCAATGAGTATTTGGAACTTCCTGTTTCACTACAACATTTCCGAGGCACAGCATAGGTTTGTAACCTAAAAGTAATTCCACCTCGATACTTACTTCCCTTTAGCTCTGTCTACCCAGAGTTGTGTTACAGTCTTTCTTTCTTCCACAGTCAAAGAAGGTCCTTCGCCATTCGTACCCGTTGCTGAAAATTACAAATATAATTAAGAGGGGTTACAATTCGACTGCGGAGTCAAAACGCACTGACTTATCGTGGTCACAAATTCATTCATTGACTTTATTAATTGGCCATTAACATACTAAAAAACATTTTTATGGAATAACTTTCGACGATGCTACAGTCGTCTTTATCTATCAAACAAATATTGTGCCACCATGGGCATGCTATGGATACCGTATCAACGATTACAAGAATAATGTTAACATATGCACAGACACAACATGCTTGATATAAAGGGCACAAAATTACATACATATGCATAATCATGTTATTATTATTATTATTATTATACAACACTTATATAGCGCTAACTTCCACATACGTGTTCAGATGCGCTTTACAATAGATATATGTATAGGATATATAAAATCATTGAAACAAATAATAATTATAGAAACAGTAAAAAAAAAATGTTAGATAGACCTTATGATGTGGATCTGATATGGGAACTGTGAAAGAAATTGAATGGGGCTTTACGTTCTACTCAGACTGGGCTAATACAGACGGGAACTGTGTAAGAATCTGAAATTCCATATTAAAGGGGCTAAATCGCTTACATTTGGGACCTAGAAATTAATACAAGTGGGTCGCAACGCATATCATGCTGTAATATTAATGTATGTAATCTTATTTAAATTCAATGGTTTCCGTTTTTACTCTAATTTCAAATCAGTTATGTTCGGTGAATTCGGCCAGCAGTCCCAATCGAATGCAAATTGCAAGCGTCTGGTTATTCCAGTCTACATAATATTTGTTGCGATGGTCTCCAGATAAGAATAGGGCGACTCGTTTAATTTGGTGCAATGTGTCTAGCCTTGTTCCTCGTGTCTCTTGTCACAACTGGGGCTGAAACACATTATGGTACACGATTCGTGTACCAATGGTAAACTGTTTATTTTGTCTGAAATATTGGATATCAGAAGCTCATCTTTTTCCAGTAAGATCACAACATCAATAATGTTGATTTAAATTGACAAATAATTCGTGTTTTCAATTTTGAAGAATTTGGGTGATATTGAGTTAGCTGACTTGGCTACTTCAAATAAGAATGATGTATGGTCACATATCTCCATTAATTTATTGTTTCTTTGACAAGCTCTAACTTTTACATCAAATATTCGTTGGGTTGAACGCTTTATCACAGGTTGCGTGATGTTCATCATGAAAAACCGGAAGTATACCTGCAGGTACCCGCCCCACATTTAAACTTACCCATCCTTTCAACTTTCATATCCTTCCATCTCAAAATTATGATAATTCACCACAACCTGACAGAAAATGTATATTCAAACCATTCTCTTCGATTCTATACAAGTAAGCCAACAACGATCATCATGCAAAAAAGGGTGAAAGAGACAGAAGGACTAAAAATAACGTTTGCCCTTACTTCACGGGTGACCAGAGTGACCAACGTAGGAATAACAATTACTGCGCTGTGTAAATATTAAGTCTCCCTCTCGTTTGTTTGGTCGGAGTTGTCCTTCTGACCAATTGAGCATCCAGGCTATCCAATATAATATATAATATGTAACTTACTATAAACACCGGTTATTTTCATATCTTGTAGAAATTTGATATATCTGTCCATTAGATCGGGATCGGTGTTGATATCCCTATAAAACAGAGCACATCCTTAAACAATTATTCATTACGTTACTACAATATAATTAGTTATTCATTATTGATCATTACTTGATAAAGACACCTGTAAAAGTATTGAAACGTTGCATGTAATAAACCAAGAAGTAGTAAATCCATAAAGTTGCGTTATTATGAATATTATACCTCTAGTTCTAAATGTCATTCCAGGAACAATATGATTACTTTAAATTTGCACAAAAATGATAAACACACATTCACGTCGTCTTTCAGTTTTGTTAAATTTGGTTTGGAGAACTAGTTTACATTATGCGCTTTTGAACATACATTATGAAAGAGCTATAAATCTGCCCTTTACAGGTCTTTCTTTAGGCCTGAAATGATATATATAAACTATTAATTAAACATTTACTAACAAAACAATGCCATAATCAACTCTCGATGGCATAGGTTATTCGCGATATTAACTAGATTAGAACGGTTCGCCATTTATAAATTTAATTTAAAAATGAGAAAGCGAGGCTAATTCGCAATTATACCGTTGCCTTGGTTACCACAATGCACATATCTTGTCAAAACTATAAACTATGTTTCGAAACCTGGTTGAAAACAAGCACGGTCGTACTGGGGACCGGGAACTGACCCTGGTCCATGTTAAAATTTAAACATTTAATTCACCAAATCGATGGAGAATTGTTCAGGGAAGAATCATGCCAATTGACCTGTCGATCCTTTGCGCTTTCGAATAGCTGCGGCCCTAGATTAACATTAAGGAGGGTAACCAGCTAGGGGCCAGTTCCTGGTACCAAAAATGCGATTGCTTATTAAAAGTAAAGGCCTAACATTTATCCATTAAATTTCCTCGGCAACATAAATTACAATTTACCCGTTTGTTTTGAAGGCCGTACAGGGTGCAGCAATAATTCCAGTAACTTTAAAAGAATCCATTTAAACTTTTAGATCCGCTTACAATCTGTACATAAAACAAAATAAAAATTGTGGTTAGGGTGTAATTTATGTGGCAAGGGACAACGAATAATTGCTCGCGTGGAAAACAGAAACAAACGTCCTGTGTACACGTTGGGGGGTTGGGATGGCCTAGTGGTCTAGAGTGCCGCGCTTCGACCTCTAGCTGGCCGGTCACCTCTGGCTTGCGGCTGTGGTTTCGAGCCCTGGTGTGAGCGTATGTGGCATGGAGATAGGGGCGCCTTCTCAACCTCGTGGGTTTCCTCCGGGCACTCCGGTTTCCTCCCACTGCTAAAGACCCCTACTCGCACGCGAATTATTGAAATAAAATTAACCATATGTTAGTCCCGAAATGACCTAGTTTGTGTTGAGTGGACGTTAAACCTCATTTCTCTCTGTGTACACGTTTGGGTGTACGTAAAAGAGGTGAGAGAGAAATTGGGTTTAACGTCCACTCAACACAAACTAGGTCATTTCGGGACTAACATAATATGGTTTAATTTTATTTCAATAATTCGCTTGCGCGTAGGGGTCTTTAGCAGTGGGAGGAAACCGGAGGAAACCCACGAGGTTGAGAAGGCGCCCCTATCTCCATGCCACATACGCGCACACCAGGGCTCGAAACCACAGCCGCAAGCCAGAGGTGACCGGCCCGCTAGAGTTCGAAGCGCGTCACTCTAGAGTTCGAAGCGTGGCACTCTAGACCACTAGGCCACCCCCCCCCCCCGTAAAAGAGGTGATGGCAGTTGGTATTCGATATACATGGTAGCTATCAAACTGATCCCGCAGTGAATATTCGCTTGGCCGCTACAATCACTGATAAGCATGACAACGACGAGGCTTAATGAGTACGGCATATTAACTTTTTTACTCCGACAAATTAAATTCTCAAACATTTTTGGGGGGTAAAAGAAAAATAAATAAAGACGTTTAAAGTATTTGTAGTTAAAAAATATTTCCTATTTAGTGTAAATGGGTATTAAAATGAGTAAAATGCATCATTTTGCCCGAAGCAGTTAGGTGTTAAGTAAACATTGCACGAGCCGTTGAGCCAATGACTAACGGCGCGTGCAGTCAACGCACCTGTTGTGGACAGTCGTCTGTTACAGAGATAATTCGTAAGTAATTAATTCTCTGTGAAACAGATTGGGTAGCTATACCTTGCCCTGACTTGAACTATACGTTAGTCCATAAACGAGCTAGTGTGTGCTAACTGGACATTGAATCCAACCATCAAGGGTCCAACTGTAAAAGTTTAATAATTAAAATTCTCGTTATTCTGGATAACTTCTTAGCAGACATGTTTATATATTCATTCGTCTTGGTTACTAGTGCGTAATGAATGACCCGGCGATGGGCTGCTTTTTGTCCGTAAGTTTTCGGACCATTGAATACACACACCTTACAAAACACAGTAGGGATAACACAAACAAACAAATTAGCGGGTTGGTGTCATAGTTTATTCATATATAGAATATTAAAATAGATCATGTAAAGAGGTTTTGATCATAACTATACGAGTTCTCTAATTACACTCAAAGGCATTTATCTTAAAATGCAAGGATCAGACGCAATTTCAGCTGTAAGCTGTGGAATGAACTTGAATGTGTCCGATTTTGTCAGTCGTGTACACATTTGCGTGCCTGTAAAATGACACTTGACTGTTGGAATTAGAAATAGGAGTAGGCCGTAGCGTCGCTGACTGGGCGAAATTTCCTGTATAGCCCACTGCATGGAATATGCCCGTCTTTATATAGTTCTGCCAAGCCCCATTTCATTTAGATCATCTTTTACTTCTATTAGGGTTTTTATCGATATATACATACACCTATAACACCTATTTAACTTCTATTAGGGTTTTATCGATATATACATATTATACATATAACACCTATTGTTATACTGTAGAGTTACTCATAAAAACGGTGTGTCAACTTTACTATGAAGGTGTATTTAAAAAAAACTAAAAGTGAATACATATGCAACTAACCTGAATAGAGGTTTTACAAGCCGTCAACCATGAATATAAATATAATCACTGTGTGTCACATGACACTGATAACTGTATATATGACCTTGACATACGTGATTATCAATGACACGGACGCTTTGAACGTAGTGCAGATATGATATCGATGCACTATGAGAAGAGTAACATGTGGGTCAATTTTATGTCAATAATTCCGTCGGCGAGGGGGTCTTTTGCAGTGGGATTCTTCCATGCCAGACCGTATGATCGAATGCGCACACGTTAAACCGCGCGACCACCTTCATGACTAGAATGTCGTGGGTATGAATATAATATAAGCTTGGCAAAAATCTTAGTCATAGGTATGCTTTATCTACGATATCAACATCGGTGGAAGCAGAGATCTGGGTTCGCGTTGACATTGGAATTGTTCAAATTCGATTAATATTGGATGTTCTTCTTTATGGCGCATTTAAAAAATACCTCAAGTCCCGCGAGTATAAATACAATCGACAGGCATTGATTAAAGGCAGATTTCAATTTTTTTAAAAATAAATCCAAGATGGCTCCCACAGGTGTCTGGACTATAGTACGGCCGTACTTGTATTGTTTTTAAAAAAATTCTTATGTATTCTACGATTAACGAGTTTCGCCTCGCGGTATATATTGATATCTACATCTCGAATTCCAGTGCCTGTCTGTGGTTTCCTCCAACTGCTAAAGATAGCTACCCGTTAGTCCCCAAATGACCTAGTTGTTTTCCCTCTCTCTTAAATTATTTAAAGTTACAGAGCATTAGACGCTTGTCTTCCCAGGTATGTTATGTTATCATTCAAGGGAGACAATCCCTATAGTGATAAAATAAGTGTTGTACACGCTTTGTATATCTTTTACATGAAGTGAGTGAGAGAGAGAGAGAAATGGGGTTTAACGTCCACTCAACACAAACTAGGTCATTTCGGGACTAACATATGTTTTACTTTTATTTCAATAATTCGCTTGCGCGTTGGGGTCTTTAGCAGTGGGAGGAAACCGGAGTGCCCGGAGGAAACCCACGAGGTTGAGAAGTCGCCCCTATCTCCATGCCACATACGCTCACACCAGGGCTCGAAACCACAGCCGCAAGCCAGAGGTGGCCGGCCAGCTAGAGGTCGAAGCGCGGCACTCTAGACCACTAGGCCATCCCAACCCGCCATGAAGTGAGTGTGTTACGTCCATAAGTTTATGTCAATGGGCGCGTAGCGGCCCTAGGTTTGTGTCAATTACACTAAACCGCGGATGTAATTAATTAACTTCTTGTAGTACTACTACTGACTTTCGTTGTTGTGATCTCCCTGAGATCGACATTACAAGTACAGGTTAACCCTTGTAGGTGCACGTGGTGAGAATCACATAGCAGGTAACAAGGGGTCCGTATAGACCCCAGTTGTAATTCAACGTTTCTATGTACAGATGTATTTGAATTTAAAAGCAGCGGTTAAGTTTTTATTTGCATTTATATTTGAAAACTGAAAAACAACTAAATTATTAAACAAAAACATTTTAGTGACATTTTGGACAGATTTAATAATACTCACAAAATTGCTACTCCGATCTATTCGCTATGTTTAAAAATATATTGGAGACAAAGTCACTAAATTTCAGAAAGCAGTGCCCAGTAGTTATTACAAAACACTATAAAACAAGTGCATGGGGTCCACGGAGACCCCACGTGCACCGACAAGGGTTAAGTCTTCTATAAAGCTTTATTCCTTAAGCAGGAGGTCAGACTTCTTCCTCGTTCTTATAATAAGTGTATATGGATTTTGATGGCTAGTCTGACAGCATGTGTGAGCTCTAATGAATTTCGCCCAACACCCTCTGTCTACCCCTTAATTGCTTTACGTCTGAACATGGTGCTAATTTCCTAAATATGAAATAAACATCCCTCACACCCCGATGACCGATGGGAGAACATCACCTTATTTGGTCCAGCAAACACTTTTCATAAACAGAGAGAATTTGATGGACATTTTAACAATGGAAAGAATATAACCAGTGGGGTGTTTTTGACCAAATTATCACTGTTTATATTAGCGACCGGCGCCTCCGCTAGAGGGCTCAGACAGTGCTGTACACAGCTATGGCCGATTTTCAACCCCACTGTATCTGTTTTTGGGTCATATATTCGCAGAGCTGGTACAGACTTTTGCATCGGAATCAAAGTCGGAAAACGTGTGATTATTTCAGACAAGGGCCAAGCACGCCTGGAAATATGGTTTATGGTGGATGACATGCGGTAAGTTGCGTTTTATTTTATTGTTGAAGTTTTCTTTTATTTTTTAATTGTCCCATACGCGCATATTCGCTCAAAGTGTTGCTTACAATCGTGAATTTAAACATTAAATTATTGATAAAAAAAAATATTGCTGGGGGCGGAAACCCCCGTGGAAATTGACAATTCCTGGAAATCCGTACAGTGTTGGCTTCCAAAGGGGCGCAACTCCACCACAAATATGGGTACGGACCACTGTTAATAGCGTGACTGATTTTGACAAAAAGAAATGTCATCGAGTGACTAGTGTCTATAATTAGACTTATAAGTATAATTTGAAATGCAGATGTTATTTTTGAAAGTTTAATTAATACGGTCCATTATAATTGACATCATTACAGTTCCATAATGAATGCTAAGGAGCACAAATTGACAAAGAGTCCTGAGATTAAAATATTTACATTTTTATGCCCAGGAGAGTGTATCTTGGGAAGAAAATATATTTGTGCCTGTTGCAACAGTTATTATTTATAATTTATCAAATTCATATATAATACATAATTTTATTCTTTAAATGTTATCAGATAAATAAGTAGCTGTTTTTCTTTCTGAGTGTGTTATAGTCTATTGCTCTACCCAGTTAATAACTTTTAATTTATCAGCATTATGCATACACGAACAATACCATTTTGGCATGGATAATAATATTGTTTTGCTGACTATATAACCCTTGGCCTTTACATTATATAATTTTTTAAAATCTTATAAATTTTCAGTTATTAGTATGGTAGACCTGTATTTTGGTACCCAGGAGAGTGCCGGTTTGGAGAGAAAATATCTGTTTATATTTACATTGAATTGATTTGTTTACTACTGTTACCTATATAAATCATCGATAAATAATTTTCATTCAATTCTTATTTATTTATTATTTTTTTCTATTTTTTTTTCTATTTTTTTGTTATTTTATTTATTTGATTTTATTATTATTATTTATATTTTTTTTTTGAGGGGGGGGGGGCATTATTAATATTATTATTTTATGTTATTTTTAATATTCTGACACTGTCAGTTAGCTACATAAATGTTTGATAAGTAGTTTTATTTTACTAGTTTAGGTTTATTTAAATTATTTTTATTTTATGGGGTGGTAGTGGTGTTGGGGTAGGGAGTAGAGTATTATAAATTTTATGATATAGAAATATGGGTATGTGGATAAATAATTTTATATTATGTATTTATTTATGTCTTTCTTTTTTCAATATTTTGTTAACATGTACTTTTGTGTTATTTTTAGTGTTTGAATAATCAGAAACAAAGTCTTGTTTAAATATGTTGATTCCATTGTATAATATTTTAAATGATTGTGTCTAATTTATACCCAAAAGTTAAAGTTTACGTACTTTTTAATCTTCTGTACTGTTATTACAAACATTATAAAATAAACTTCTAGGGCTATATGGTTGTGTTGGTGAGTAAATCGGCTTAATTTTCGTGAAATAATTATGTTTGTAGGACTTTTTGTATATTTAGCCAGGTGTGCCGCTATTTTTCATGTTTTCCAAAGTGTGCCGTTGGCGAAAAAAAAGGTGAGAACCGCAGAGACCATATGACTTCAATGTCTATGAACCTGCGGGATAAATAGATCTGAGCATAGCAGTTTCTTACTTTTAAGACCATTCATGTGTAGGCAATAGTAATTGTGAGTAGGTCACACATTAAATCCTTCAAGTATCTATTGCTCAAATATCGCTGTTGATTCATTATTACGCCGACCATCATTCAGTTCGGTGCGCCTTTATTTACCTGGTTACCTTTGAATAGTATATTTATCGTATACACCCAACGCACCCAAAGTGTAAATATATTATCATGTTCTTTTTCCGTATCTATAATATTCCCCTGTTAAGCCACAGGGGAACAACAAAGCGTAGCATGCAACCAACAGCAGCTTGGTCATCAACATCAATATCCCGGTCAGTAGTCAGGATTTTCTCATAAATTTTAATTGTATATATATATCATTTCATTTTTGTATTAAATATATATGCATAAAAGTTGCATTATATTTTTAATTTTACTAACTCTGATATGTTTTTCTGTGCATTATAGCCTGGTTGGAGCTGACGTGCCATAAAACCACATTTCATTTCATTTTCACTATCAGTACTAGGGTGAATATTGAAGCTCTACCATGGATTTTTGGTAAACGTTTTTTTCCGTCCACCGGAGCCTGGTCTTATGACGTCATATGTGGATTGTGGGTTAGGATAAGGGTTAGGCTTGACCCAGGGTTAGGGTTAGGGCTAGCCCTGTCGACATCTCGAGACTGTGACGAAATCTGCAGACCACAGCCCTTATCCTAACCCTTATCCTAACCCACCACATATGACGTCATAAGACCAGGCTCCGGTGGACGGTAAAAAATGCTTACCTGGATTTTTCAATGTGGTTTCCCCTTGTCAGTAGTTTAGTACAAACATATCTAGTCGTTCGGATGGGACCAGAGGAGAGCGAGCAAGAGAGAAACAAGGAGAGAGGAGGCGATCGTATTGATGATTCTTAATAAATTTTACCCCACACCCACCACACACACACACCCGGTTTCTAGCCTTTTCAACATAAGGCCACCCTAAGTGGGTTTCATAACCTATTATTGCACTCGGTAATCTAGTTCTTGAAGCGAAGCTATTAAAAAGGTCGAGTGAATGACTTAACGCGAGCGCGTTAGACGTCTGGTCAAATGGCGTGGTCTTCCTTCCTAGCTTGTACGAGACCAAACTGATCCCGCAGTGAATATTCGCTTGGCCGCTACAATCACTGATAAGCATGACATCGACGAGGCTTAATGAGTACGGCATATTAACTTTTTTACTCCGACAAATTAAATTCTCAAACATTTTTTTGAGGTAAAAGAAAAATAAATAAAGACCTTTGAAGTATTTGTAGTTAAAAAATATTTCCTATTTAGTGTAAATGGGTATTAAAATGAGTAAAATGCATCATTTTGCCCGAAGCAGTTAGGTGTTAAGTAAACATTGCTAATGACTAACGGCGCGTGCAGCCAACGCACCTGTTGTGTACAGTCGTCTGTTACAGAGATAATTCGTAAGTAATTCTCTGTGAAACAGATGGGTACGAGACATGGAATGGGGTCGCCTGTCAAACTTATTGTTTCCTCCCACCACTAACGACCCTTTAACGTATGACGCGAATTATTAGTTAGTGCCAAAATAAAATAGTTTGTGTCGAGTGGACGTAAAACTCTCTCTCTCTCTCTCTCTCTCTCTCTCTCGCTCTCTCTCTCCTGACTTGACTATACAGTTATCTTTCATGTTTGAAATAAACTGACAACTAATAGAGAGTCATTCATAAAGTGGTTATTAAGTGGTTTAATGCGCACTGGAACAAAATACACTTGATGTTTGAAAATTAGAATAATCTTAAGTTATTTGTGATAAGATATAATCCCCCTTTTAACAACATTTATTTCCTTGGCAACAGTGGTAATTTCTTCTTTTAACACTCATTACCAGATATGTAGCCTTGAGATCTCGAAGGGGATGGGGATCTAATGGTTTAAGGCGTGCGCTTCAGATTATAATCTGCCCCCAACACCAACACTACTGCTCTAGAGGACTCAGAGATAACCCGGGGTTGAACAATTGACCACGTGTGGAGTGGACGTTAAACCTCATTTCTGCCTGTTTCGGTGATATAGCCGTAAATGAAGTCGAAATTAATTTACCAGTTAGATATGGAGTTTAAAGTCCAGTGTACGGAAACTAGGTCATTTTGAGACTAACATGGTTAGTTTTTATATCAATAATTCGCTAGAGCGTAGGAGTCTGTATTAAAGGGTCGAAGCCGGAGAAAACTCACGAGGTTGGAGATACTACCATAATCCTTGTCATGCGCACCGCTTCAACACAATGAAATAGATCTTGTTATATAAAGCGCACGCATTACACCATTCGGCCTCTTGGCCGTAAATGAGGTCAAAATTTTTAAAAGGAAGCCCAACTAGTCATGGCGCATAATGTCGCCACGTTATAATTAAACTTCCCCGTTCAGTTGTTATTGGGTAGGCCAAAATAGGAAATGAATATATGAATCGACGCTTGACTTCACGGGTTTATTTGTGTAGACTCAACAGTCCTATATATATTTAGTTGTCGAGTGTATTTATTAACGTGGGTAATTTATAGGCCCTAGATATATTTATTTGTATATATATCACGGTTTAAAAATCTCGGATATTCTGTAACAGGTGGATTTACGATAACGAGCTCTACAGGTAAGAATATAATTATACACATTGGTAATTGTAGTGGCATTATGAACAGTATATAACGAGCTAGCAGTTCTCACTATAATAGTTAAAAACTAGATAAGATAATGTGAAGGGATTCTACCGGAAATGTCAGTCACATTGCACCGACATATTAGCGATTGAATTTCTGGCCTAGCCTCGATCACCATTATTAAAGCCGATACGATAAATACAAACGATTATCCATGTTTACATTTATTGATCAATTTGAGTTGAGCAGCAGATTAAAATGCAGTGACTATCGAACACATCAATTGAAATCAGAGTTAAGGTCTTTTCATGTAAAGATCTGTCTAATAAATAGTTTATATAACCTTTTAGACCTATAGAAAGACCTGTAATAGAACATTTAGCGCTTGCATAATGTATATAAACATGTATATATCTGAATATATCACTGAGATGGTTTCTCCTTGTCAGTGATGCAGAACGGAGGGCATGACAAGGACAGCTGTCTAATGTAGTCGTTCGGACGGGACGGAAAACCGAGGTCCTGTGTACAAATTGGCGTGCACGTAAAAGATTCCTTGACAGTTGGAATTCGATATGAGAGTAGGCCGTAGCCCCGCTGCCCGGGCAAAACTTCCCTCATAGCACACTGTATGACGTATGCCTGTCTTCATTATAGGAGCAAAACAGTAGGACGTTAAACCCATTTCATTTCTTAACTAATGTATCTTTAACTAATGAGTCACTATCAATTAAAACAATATCGTGACATTGATAGCGTTTGTACTTCTCGCACGTCAAGCGTTAACTAAAGCTACCATCAATTTATGGTCATGCAATGGTGCAGACGTTGAAACAGATTGTCAAACAGATGTATCGACTCGAGATGTATTAATGTCTATGACAACAAATATGTTTTCCTTATAGCTTTAATCTTTTCTACAGTATTATCTGGACTTTTGTTTAAACACAGTTTTTTCCCCAATGTGCACAAAATATATATCAAGATACGTTATCTATAATAAATAAATCAATAAAGGTGGAGTGAGAGAGAGAAATGGGGTTTAACGTCCAGTCAACACAAACTAGGTCATTTCGGGACTAACATATGGTTTAATTTTATTTCAATAAGTCGCTTGCGCGTAGGGGTCTTTAGCAGTGGGAGGAAACCGGAGTGCCCGGAGGAAACCCACGAGGTTGAGAAGGCGCCCCTATCTCCATGCCACATACGCTCACACCAGGGCTCGAAACCACAGCAGCAAACTAGAGGTCGAAGCGCGGCACTCTAGTCCACTAGGCCATCCAAACCCCCCGGATTGGCAGTTGGACTGACACCCCAGCCCACTATGTATTTGTCTTTATTAGCCGGATATGATGGGTAAAACTCCTATTCATTTCTTGGTTTAACGTTTATTATGTAATCTAATATGTCTAGAGTCACTCGTGATTTGTATGTTACGGGTTTTGATCACGTTGAATCAGTGTGTCAATGCGACTGAGTAATTTAACACAGTGGTCTATTTATCTGTAATATTTTAAAAGCTATAATCTTATGACACGGTATAGACTATTTACGTGTAATATCCTGTGGCATTATCGCATGGGATATAAATTACAAAAGCTATTGTAAACCCCAAGTTATACAATATTCACTTTGATATAGCGCATAGTCAAGTTATCTATACTAGTTATAGACAAGAGAGAAATGAAATGAAATGGGGTTTAACGTCCTACTTTCTGCTCCTAACCTTGGAAAATAAAGACGGGCATACGCCATACAGTGTGCTATTAGGGAAATTTTACCCTGACAGCGGCGATACGGCCTACTCTTACATCGAATTCCACCTGCCAAGGGATCGTTTACGTGCACTACAATGTGTACACGGGACCTCGGTTTGTCGTCCCATCCGAAAGACTAGACAATTGTCCTTGTCAGGCCCTCCGCTCGGCATCACTGACAAGGGGAAACCACGCCGGAAAATCTGGATGATCTTTCTCGGCCAATGCAGGGATCGAACACCCGACCCCCAAACTAGCGTTAAAGCGTCTTACCCACTCAACCACATGATCCCCAGACAAGAGAACGGGATTGTTATTTTATTTCAATAATTCGCTTGCGTGTGGTGGTCTTTTACAGTGGGAGGAGACCGGAGAAACCGACTAGGCTGGACAGGCTAATCCTTGTCACGTACAGCGGCGGAATCGAAACCACGTCAGATAACACAATCCAACCACCAATTTCTAGTCTAAATGGACAATCAATCTGTTTCACAGAGAATTACTTACGAATTAACTCTGTAACAGATGAGTGTCCATAGCACGTGCGTTGACTGCAGACGGCGCCAGTCATTGGCTCAACGGCTCGTGCAATGTTTACTTAACACCTAACTGCTTCGGGCAAAATGATGCATTTTACTCATTTTAATACCCATTTACACTAAATAGGAAATATTTTTTAACTACAAATACTTCAAGCGTCTTTATCTATTTTTCTTTTACCTCAAAAAAATGTTTGAGAATTTAATTTGTCGGAGTAAAAAAGTTAATATGCCGTACTCATTAAGCCTCGTCGATGTCATGCTTATCAGTGATTGTAGCGGCCAAGCGAATATTCACTGTGGGATCAGTTTGAGGGACAATATGTAGGTTCTCCAGCCTAAGCTTGTTGGATTTCTATGGGGAACTTCTGTTGCCTCCCAACCCCGCTTCACACGCTTTAACAATATATATACAGAGAGAGAGAGAGATAGAGATTAGTTACGTAATTGTCAAGACGGTTTTGAATGAGTTTTTCGCGAGCTCTCTTTCTAAAGTCTGGTTCACAACCAGCTATGCTATACGTGTTACTACGTCAGCTACGGGGAAAATTTTAGTGAGTCTCACGCGTCACTTACGTGTGATCAGAAACATAGAAAATCGCAGACTTTTTATCCTTAGAGACTTTGATCCTACACATTTTTATTAGGGGCCTGATTCACGAAATTTTACAAAAGATAAAATCCAAATTTTAGTATTTTGATTGGATAATATTAGATTGATTTTATTGCTTGGTCAATCAAAATTGAGGTATCTACCAAAATTTGGATTTTGTCTTTAGTTAAGATTTCGGGAAACAGGTCCAGATTTCTTGCCCCTCCTTATCTGTAAACTACGAGTCCCCACGATCAATGCGTGTCCAAACACATACGGCGTGTTATGGGCTAGGCTTAGGCCTGAATATGTTTCTTTTCTGTTGCGAGGATCCGAGTGACGGATCAGTTCCCGATATTTTAGCCCTGTCGACCTGTGCCAATACTGGTGTGAGTAAGTTCTTATTGGGTAAAATGTCTTCTAAGATTTGTTTGAAATTACTGCTGTACAAACAAATGTGACGGGGTGAGGGTGGCCAAGTGGTCTAGAATACCGCGCGTAAACCCCTACCCGGTATGTCACCTCTTGCTTGCGGAGGTGGTTTCAACCTCGTGAGTTTACTTCGGGTACTCCGGTTTCCTCCCACAGGAAAGGCGCTAAGATAATACAAAAGAAGAATAAGACTTGTCTGCGATATCACTTTCGATGCAAGCGGATATTAAACATTAAGAACAACAGACGCGACACATTTAAAGACAAATTGCAAATATCGTACAAATCGTAGTCATATTAAAATTCAGAATTCTCTCTCAGTTTTAGCATACTTGGGAGTGTTGTTCTATTTATAAACTGTATTATGAGGGTGGGGTGGTTGCTATTTTTACAAATGTTTAGAGTCTTAAAAGGAAATTATCACTCTCTACAAGGAAATGACTGTAATTAATTTGGGATAATATGGTATTAAAATAACTTAAAGATTTGTAAATCAATTGGCAGTTGTAACGTTTATTTGCAACAATCTAACGATAACATTAGTTTTATATCCACCTTTGGCACATCCACGTTGGATGGTACTGAATTCTATTAGTAAAGCATCGCAAGAAACTATTTTTCTGTCGCTCTTTGAATATAATATTATTAGTTTCTTCCTGACACATAATTTAGAGGAGAAAAAAGCCCCATTTGTTCACGTTTATCCAGTGTATTTTCTTATTGTATGCCGACTTGATTCCCCGAGATCTAATTGACAAGGCCAAATGCATATTTATCCAAGGTCACGAAATGCAAACAGAGTTAGGGCGCGTGATTGTTTCTGGAGATTGTGGGTTAGGGTTGGTAAAAGGCATAGAGCTACGTCTTGGGTTAGGGTTAGTATAAGGCATAGAGCTAGGTCTTGGGCTGTGGTCAGCGCTAGCCCTGTTTACATCTACTGATCATGAACAAATTATGCGTTTGGCCTTGTCAAATAGAAGTGAAATGCAATGGTGTACGTCCTATTGTTCCGCTACTAAACTGGGCTAATGAAGAGGGAAATTTTGCCCGGGAGGCGGCGCTACGGCCTATTTTTATATCGAATTTCAGCTGCCAAGGGTTCTTTTACGTGCACGCCAATGTGTTTTTTTTTTTAAACAATATTTTATTCAGGATGTCTGAATGGGATTGGGGAACAGGCTTAGCCTATGTAACACCCCTCTCCCTAGATAATATACATACATAGTATTAAAACAAAGGAACAAAATGGGTGTATATACACAGTTAAAATGACAAACACATACATATATAAGTATAAATACATAATGAGATGGGTAGGAATGATTAATATACAATAAAGGTTCCATTATTACGCGAATGTGTTGTCAAATAGAGCTAGTCATTCACCACTTGCGTCGTCATAATGCTCAAGTTAGATGAATTTGGAGAAATGTTTTTTGACAATTGTTTTGTAAGATTGTTATTTGGAAACTTGTTGTTCTAGATTTGTTTTTCGTTGTATGTATCTGATGAAATGTAAATGTAATATTTTGATTTTCTGAAATGAATTTTATCTTTATATTAAAGTACAGTTAAAGTAAACAAAGATACAATTTACAAATCTGGTAAAACAAATGGCTTATCTGTAACGATTTTAAGACACAAATGTTAATTTCAGTATACAAATGTCGCAATACGACGACTATAGAAGAAATGGGTATTATGAATTAAGTACAAAGAACACTGAATAAAGAGCTGTTTGGTTTTCCATATACTAAATGTCCATAGTTCATTAAGCCCAATTTTAAATGAACAATCTATTATTATTTATACACTATTGTCAAATATTTTCCTTCATGAGTACAATGAAAATTATGATTAAAAATAAATACCGGGGAATCTAAACGACACAAGTTGACGCAATATCGGACCTTATGACTCAACGCGTACCTGCTACCCCTCCCCCAAGACAAAGAAAGAAAGAGAAATGGGGTTTAACGTCCACTCAACACAAACTAGGTCATTTCGGGACTAAGATATGGTTTAATTTTATTTCAATAATTCGCTTGCGCGTAGGGGTCTTTAGCAGTGGGAGGAAACCGGAGTGCCCAGAGGAAACCCACGAGGTTGAGAAGGCGCCCCTATCTACATGCCACATACGCTCACACATACGGCACTCTAGACCTCTAGGCCATCCCACCATCACACCTCCCCCCAAGACAACAACGATTTAACTAATCTATAGTATTTATTTAAAGGTGCGTGTCGTAAGAAATAAATCTGTATATATCACAGTTTTTTTCGTTTAGATTCAAATGTTATATAAATCATTATTTAAACATTATTCACATAACAAGCTTATTATGTTTGTGGTCTCTCAGTATGATGTATTGTCCATATATTTGTTTTTGTGTAGAATTGTGTGTGGTGCAGTCCCCCTGCACTTACTATTAGACTCACGACTGGTCGAGATTTTAAATGGATTTGAGCACCTGCGAGATTTTTAAACTTTTTACAATATTGGTAATCGATAATAAATGATCTCGTCTGTATCTTCAGTCATAACTCTGCCGAGATAAAACGAATTTGGAAGACATATTTCAATAGATTCAATTTTATTAATCATTTATTAATGAATATATTATCCAATTTGTTTAGGGGGGTTGGGATGGCCTAGTGGTCTAGAGTGCCGCGCTTCGACCTCTAGCTGGCCCCGTATGTGGCATGGAGATAGGGGCGCCTTCTCAACCTCGTGAGTTTCCTCCGGGTACTCCGGTTTCCTCCCACTGCTAAAGACCCCTACGCGCAAGCGAATTATTGAAATAAAATTAAACCATATGTTAGTCCCAAAATGACCTAGTTGTGTTGAGTGGACGTTAAACCCAATTTCTCTATCTCTCTCCCCAATTTGATTAAAATACGGAGCTATATTTTTATACTTTCGATGGCCTTCGCTACATGAAGGTCTGTCCAGTTGTACTGGAAAGTCGTGCGCAGGGTTTGTATGAGGGGCTTTTGACCGTATGACGTCAGACATTTAGTATTCAATCAGTGAAGGACTCGCCGTAACAGACCGTTTGATTGCTTCAACTCTCACGCCATCCGGAGCACCCGAACCATAATGTAATAAAGACAAGTAAAACTAAATTTTGAACGAGAAAAACTAAATGAAATAGGATCAGTGTTTTAATCACATTAGAATATGTCAAGAACGGTCCGATGTTTGTCTAGATCTTATATAACGCATGTTTAAACTATTTTATTGTCTATTATTGATATGGGGGTTGGGATGGTCTAGTGGTCTAGAATGCCGCGCTTCGACCTCTAGCTGGCCGGTCACCTCTGGCTTGCGACTGCGGTTTCGAGCCCTGGTGTGAGCGTAAATGGCATGGAGATTTAGGCGCGCCTTCTCAACCTCGTGGGTTTCATCCGGGCACTCCGGTTTCCTCCTACTGCTAAAGACCCCTGCGCGCAAGCGAATTATTGAAATAAAATTAAAACCATATGTTAGTCCCGAAATGACCTAGTTTGTGTTGAGTGGACGTTAAACCCCGTCTCTCTCTCCCTCTCTCTCTCTCTCTCTCTCTCTCTCTATTATTGATATGGTTTTAAAAGTGGCGCTGGTGATGGACATCATTTCTGTCATGTAGCACGTAACACATTGTTTCAGAAATGACCAGACGAAAAAAACAGGATATGAATACAAACGTTTTTATATATTTATTTAGAAGGAAGATTAGAACAAAGCCGGGGGTCTAGTGTAGTGACCCAGATAATAGCGGATGTAAGATAAAATATGATACATCTACAATATAAGTATACACAAAGGCGTTTTATAGCTGAGGCGAACATAATCAAAGAAGTTCAACAAATAAAACAGGAGATAAATGCTAAAACCGATGAGAAAAAAGAAATGTACCCTAGTTAGGGAGGGCCCTAAAGCAGACAAAAGGGCCCCTCGTCTGACAAAAGGGCCCCTCTGGCCAAGGGAAAAGCCCCCCCCCCCGTATCCGAGTCAATCGTTTTCTTACACTGTTACTGTCGAATCCACTACAGAATGACAATGCAGTCATTGCACTGGTATGAAAATCATCAATCAAGCCCCCCCCCCCGGACCTCTGCGAAAGAGGGCCCTCAAAATAGTATAGCCTCCGCCATGATAAACCTTAAAACGCCACTGAGTATACAGATGGGGGCAGTAAGTTGTTTTATTAATTTGGGGGGTTGGATGGCAGAATGATTATCTTTATTTAAGGCTTTCGATTTAAGATACATCGATCCGTTTTCATGGTGTTTGTCCGAAATTAAAAATAAATTGATTATAGTTATTGATCCTCAGAGAGAGATGGGGGGAGGGTGGGGGCGTGTAGTGCCATGGGTCGTTTTCTCATTGTGGAAAGCTGGCCATCAAATGTCGCCACATCCTTACTACATATCGTAATAGCCCCATGACCGTCCAGTACATGTATTTGTAATTCTATTCTTTGGATTCCTTTTCACATTGTTTATTTTCATTAAGGGCGATTATGGGCTCGACATGTGAATAAATGTCTAATTAATAATTTTATGTAACATTTGAGACAAAACAACAAAAAAATCTTGAATAGGCAAATTGGACTATCAAAACTTTTTGTCTAGCAACAGAAGATGAGATAAGAGAAACAATTCAGAAATCAGCCTCAAAATCATGTTCTCTTGATCCCCTGCCAACATGGATACTAAAGAAGTCTGAAGTAGAGTTAATTCCAGTGATCACCCAAATCGCGAACACCTCTTTAGTAGGCGCAGAAGTATGTGAAAAGCTTAAAACAGCTCATGTGACACCCCTCATTAAAAAATCAACACTTGATCGTAATGTGCTAAAAAATATTACCAACCTGTGTCGAATTTATCTTTCATATCGAACATTATAGAAAAAATTGTCCTTAATCTTTTTAAATATCATTTGTGTGAAAACAATCTCCAAGAAAAATTTCAGTCAGCATACAAAAAACAGCACAGTACAGAATCGGATTACTTCGTGTTCACAATGATATTGTATGTAGCTTGGATCGGAAGAAACCGGTGTCGCTAGTTTTATTGGATTTGAGTGCGGCATTTGATACGATAGATCAATCAGTCTTACTCGGGAGACTTGAAACTCGATATGGTATATCCGGAGACGCGCTGAAGTGGTTTGAGTCCTATACGAATGGAAGACAGCAGAGAATTGTTATCGACGCATCGCAATCAATGCCTAAAGTTCTTGATTTTGGTGTTCCCCAGGGATCCGTCTTGGGGCCGGTTTTGTTCACAGCATACACTGCACCAATTGGAGATATCATCCGTGAGATGGGTCTTGATTACCACCTCTATACGGATGATACCCAGTTATATGTTGAACTCGACCCTTCACCAGATTCCACTACATTAGAACTTGAAGCATGCATTGAAAGAATTAGAATCTGGATGCACTGCAATTTTCTGAAATTGAACGATGACAAAACAGCAAATATAATAATCGGGAATAAGAAGAACATTGACATCAACCATGTGACTATTGGAAGCACAGCAATAACCCCAACCAACTGTGTCAGGAATCTTGGTGTGTTCTTTGACTCTTCCTTCGATATGAAAACCCATGTATCCATGGCGAACTTTCACTTGTATAACATTGGCAAAATTCGATCCTATATTGACCGTGATACCACTAAAATGTTAATAAATGCTTTTGTTATGTCATCCTTAGATTATTGTAATTCATTATTGTATTCTCTTCCTAAAACTCTTGTATGTCAGCTACAGAAAATCCAGAATAAAGCAGCTCGAATTGTGTCTCTCACCAAATTATCTGACCATATTACACCTGTTCTAAAACAGTTACATTGGCTACCGGTTAATCGACGCATTATTTTGTTCAAAAATAACACAATCACTTTCAATTGTTTAAACGATCCTTTGGCACCATCCTATTTATCCGATTTGATTAAGCAATATGTACCTTCTCGCTTCTTACGTTCATCTCATAAAAGACGGCTTGTATGTCCAGTACAAAAGTCAAAATTTGGTGAGAGAGCTTTTGTGTACGCAGCACCAAAGGAATGGAACAAATTGCCCCTGGAAGTCCAAAATAGTCCAAACTTGGCTGTACTTAAACGACGACTAAAAACGTTGTTTTTTACCCAAACTTTTGAACAATAATTGAAATGCTTCACTTTTTATCTGTATATTGTAACTTAAAATAGCATTATGCAAGAGCAAAATCTGCTTATTACAGGTCTTTCTTTAGGCCTGTTCATATTAATGATTTGAGTAATGATGACCGAGGCTATGTGAATATTTCAAACGCTTTTTTCAGCAAATTACCTTTACACTATGTAGTTTTTATCTTATCTCCCATTATGTAACTTTAACTATTCCTTTGTATTATTTTGTTTATTTGTATATACATGTATGTTTTGTTTTGTTGTTTTATAACATACCTACATTGTAAAGCGACACAGAGCAGTCAGACTGACTGAATGTTCAGCGCTATAGAAAACGATTATTATTATTATTAATTAATTAATGTCCACTAGACTATACGAAATAAAATATATTAAAATATGTATAACAAATACATATTCAAATTCACACAAATACCCGTTTCATGTTCCAAATTTTGAGATGAAGATTGGCCTATTTTATAATGCGACTGGGATTAATTCTCATACAATAACACGCAAAAGATACCGGGGAAATCCCCTCGAGTTTCACCTTTCGGGAATTAAGCTATAAATAGATTTAATATATGGTCTGTACATCAATGGCGGGTAGGTGCATGTAGCCTACATAAGATAACTGTAATATTTTAAATATACTAGTATATACTAGTATATATAAAGCCACGATGACTTAGTGACTAAGCAATTGACTTTCTAATCTGAAGGTCGCGTGTTCGTTCTCTGCGTTGACCGAGAAAGTTCATAGTAGTGCCATTTTTCAGGGCAAACTTTCCCTCATAGCACACTGTATAGCGTATGCCCGTACCAGGGCAATAGGACGTTAAACCTCATTTCACTTCCAAAAACCGAGTCTTCGAGTAGATGTTTGAATTCGACAAAGAGTAAGAGGATACCCCACTGCCTTTGCACAATGTTCTTCAAAGCACACTGCTATGCACATACCTGTCTTCATTAGCGCGATCAGCCCCAAAAAGTAGGACGACAAACCCCATTTTATTCAGTATTTTTACTACAGTATTTCAATACGTCCGTCTACATTACCCCAGTCCGTACAGTACAGTAGGAGGGAGGGAGAGAGAGAGAGAGAGAAATGGGGTTTAACGTCCACTCAACACAAACTAGGTCATTTCGGGACTAACCTATGGTTTAATTTTTTTTCAATAATTCGCTTGCGCGTAGGGATCTTTAGGGACTAACATATGGTTTTAATTTTATTTCAATAATTTGCTTGCGCGCAGGGGTCTTTAGCAGTAGGAGGAAACCGGAGTGCCCGGAGGAAACCCACGAGGTTGAGAAGGCGCCCCTATCTCCATGCCACATAGGCTCACACCAGGGCTCGAAACCACAGCCGCAAAGCAGAGATGACCGGCCAGCTAGAGGTGGAAGCGCGGCACTCTAGACCACTAGGCCATCCCAACCCCCCGAGTACAGTAGGACGTTAAACCTTATTTTCAGGAGCTCATTACGTGATTTAATAAAAAAAATTGTAAATGCTTCAGTCATTACATGATTTACATATTTTATTGAATTGCTGGGTAAAGGTCGTGAGATAAATTTAAAGCTACAATTTCATATTGTTAAGTTGTACATGTATTTTTAAAGTTAGATGGTATCTATAAACAGTCCTACCCTGTTAAAGGATAATCCTATAAACCCTATAATTCACTATTTCCAGTTGAGAATTTGGCAAAAATGTCATTTTCAACATGTTTGAAGATAGCTATTTCATGGGGGGGGGGGCAATAGAAAAACAAGGGAGGTAATTGCGTTATTATTTCCGTCATGAATAAATTTTGTGGGAAATAATGCCTATGTCGTATAATAGTGAGTTGAGCAAAAGACATAGAAACAATTATGTTTTGACTTTCTTTGAAAATATGAAATTATCGCTTGAAATCTATGCATTTTTTGTCGCACGATTTAGATTTATTGGATGCTTTCTTTTCCGTTTCTTTTTCCAGTTTTTTAGTTCGTGATTTCGTTTTAAAAAAAAAATGTTCTCTTTAAAAGGAAAAGGGTACGTTATTTAAACTAGGTCATTATTTCATTGAATTTTTGACAGTTTAAACAAATATGAAAACGAAGCCAAGACCAACCTAGAGAGTTCAATGTACATGAGATATATTGTTAGTCAACTAACGACCTATAACAAAAAAGAACTAAAGTCAAAAAGTATTTCGTGGCGTGCTAGACATTTGGCCAATATCCAATCGTGCTGGAAATAGATTAATTCCCAGCATTTTGGTTGGTTAGAATAAACTGAAATAGGAAGACGTAGAATCAGTCTACCAATTAATCTTAAAACATTGCTCGAGGGAATATAGAATCGTGTTTGAATGAATACAAATTTTGTAAAGATATTACAACAGAGTACAGGCAAGAATATACCAAACATACATTATGCAAGAGCTAACTCTGCCTATTGTGAGTCTTTCTTTAGGCCAGAAATGATATATATATTATTTAGACATTAATTAACTTATCCAGACCATAATTAACTTATCCAGACCATAATTAACTTATCCAGACCATAATTAACTTATCCAGACCATAATTAACTATCGATGCCATCGTTAGTCTACGATATTTATTGGATTATGATCCGATTTGCTGCATAACTTTCTTTCAAGATTTAATGATTAAATGGATAAGCGGGACTATGATTTTTGTCGTACCGACTTCAGTAATGATGATCGAGGCTAGGCGGAACTTTCAACTGCTTAAATTCTCAGTACACAGTGGATTAATTTGACTGAACTTTTCAGCAAATTACCTTTACATTATCTAGTTTTCAACTATTATAACTCGTTATTTAATCTCCCATAATGTATCTTAAAACAGTAGACTCCGACGGTTGATATATTCCAAGAGAGAGAAAGGCAATAGTACATTTAGGTCTATTTCATAAGGTCGACTTGGAATTTCGCCAATCCTAAACCTAACCCTGGACATAGCCCTAATGCTTATACCTAAACCCAAAATTCACGTTTTCTAACTTTATTTACATCTCAGTGACATTGACGAAAATTAAGTTGGCCTTAACAAATAGTTCTGGCCAATCTTAGATTTGCTTACACTCGACTTCACTTCCTGTCTTCGACTCGACTAAATTGACTCTATCTCACGCACGTCCAGATTTTAGTTACGCTGTATGGAAAACCAAATACCTCTTTATTCGGAGTTCGTAATTCATAGTTCCGACGTGGTTCACCTTTGTCATTGGGATGAGACCAAAAACTAGTGATCCCGTGTATACATTGGCGTGTACGTAAAAGATACCTTGACAGTTGGAATTCGATATGATACCCGCTGCTCGGGAAAAATGTTCCTCATAGCACACTGTATCGCGTATGTCCGTCTTCAATAGCCCAGTCGGAGCAGAACAGAAGGACGTTAAACCCCATTTCATTCCACATCCATGAGAAATCATGCATCACGAACAAGGACACAAACAAATTAGTAGAAAAAAGACAGCTTGCCAATTTTACTCTCGATTATTTCAGAGACAATTTGCACAGGTTTGGCAAAGACTGGTCCAATTTATTTGAAAAGGGAACCACGTGTAAACACCGTTCAGTACAGCTATTTTGTCAATTTTCGCATGATATTTTTGACATTATTTTGTCGGATAGCCAGATATTTGTTGTCATCTCAATAAAAGACTGTGAGTCAGTTCGCTGTACTGATGTCTTACGGGCAGTTGGATATATTATAAACGTCACGAACACCCGATAACACTGCTGTTTATTTGGTAAGTCCACATAACTTAATAGTTTGTATGTGTATATATATGATCAAATATGCGAATATTGATATGAACAGAACAATTGAAATAGGGATTTAACATCCTACGTGTGTGCACCAACCGAACAAATGAAGAAGGATTGCTCTCAACTGTAAAAGTTTCGTGACCAACACGTGGATTTAAATTTATCTTGCAGGGTAAGGATACATTGGCGGATTTAAAATTAAAAAAAAAACAAACGTAATGCTGGGTGTCTGACTTCTGAAATTCAAGTAGAAGTCACGGCCCCATTTGTGTAAAGCTTATCAATTCTACAAAACCCGAAACAAGAGTCTCCATGACTCCCAGGTTCGCTCTAGCGTGATGTTGACAATAAGGAAACGTTATAAAGAATCCAAGACAAATCTTTAAAATGAAATAATTAAATTACCCAAATGTGTTTCCATAACATGCATGTATGACAAACACGATGATTGTAATATAAGGAAATCCGCGATATTTTTCATAGATTAATGACAGATTATAATGATCATGCCAATGCGAAAATTCAAACTACGATCAAGAGCAGATAATTTGAACACATGTACATGAATACCCATGGATGATCCCAGGGTATAATCGAGTAGAGAGGAATGAGACCACTGAAAATACTGAGGGGATTCCGAGTTTGATTGGGGTGTAAGCAGATCAAGTCCCCGAGATTTTCAGCGTTGTTTAAGTTTTGTCACTGGTGCATGGTGGGTGAAGATGGGGCTAGATTAAAACCTGATGTTCAGTTGGTCACCCGATTACCTCAAATATCAAACCTAGTTGCTAAGTCTTTCACAACGAGATAACAGTTTTTATAAAATAAAAAAAAACCCAATTATCCGAAATTTCCTTTTGACTTATTTCAATTTTCTGCCAAAAATTTGATTTATTATTTATGATCGAGATTAGATTGGATTTGGATTGAATAACTGTAAGTATATTTATTGAATGTCCTCACAATATACATTTTTTATTCCATTGACTATATTTGATTTCATGTAGTATATTCGATGTACTGCCAAAATAGGAGGCGATCAGCTGAATACAGATAAATGCAACTTTCAATTCGATATACTGTCAAGAGAATAAAATCATATTAGAAGGCATTCGGCTGAATACAATTTTTAATTCGATCTACTGCCAACAAAATAAAATCATATTATAAGGCAATCGACTTTAACTAACTCTTGCCAAAATCGCACTCACGTAGTTTATTATATATAGTCCCAAAATAAATTAGATTAGTAGGCGATCGGCTGATTAGGGTTAATAGATCAAATACTATTAGCTCTTGCCAAAAATCACACATATATTTTATATGGATTGTGTTTAACATGAATAGTGATTTTGCCTACTTGTCACGTATCTATTGTTAATGTTAGAGTTTTGTGATCCTATATTGAATGAAAAGATAGTAATTTGCCAATGTTTTGTCCCTTATGACACAAATAAACTTCAACGACCATTGAATCTAAAGTAATAATACTAATAATGCTATTATCTTAATGAATTATTGACATTACACGAAACCAATTTTACTTACTAGTTATTAGTTCGGATGGGACGGAAGAAGGTCTCATGTAAAAAAAATTGGTATGCACGCAAAAGAGCCCCCTGACAGTTGAACTTCGAAATAAGATTAAGGCAAAATTCCCCTCATTGCTTACTGTATAAACGTATAATCGCGTCGTCAGTAGCCTTGTCGCTGTAGAAATGTACATCATTAAGTCACGTTTCATTTCTAAGTGTGGGTCATTATTATTTGTATCGGCTATAGGGCCTTTAAGTAAGTTACCTTCCATAAATTCAACAATGACTGACACCTGTTATAATAAACATGCTGTATATTGTTACCTGCATTGTAGCGTAACCTGTTGCACATGAAACACTATTGTTGGGCAATGAAATCCCAGATCGTGACGTCATCTTGTTTTCTTTAACAGCACTCTATGCTGTATTTTGTTATTGATGACCCGAAAAAATTTCAATGGCTGAGCAAAGATCACTAGCTTAGTGAGTGTAGAAAAGTGGGACGTTAAACCCAATTTAATTTCATTACGATTACGCCCGTCTACATTAGCCCAGCCCATACAGTATAGTGGAACGTTAAAGGGACTATCCCGATAAGTACAGAGTCTCAAAAATTAATGTCCGAGTATTTATGAAATTTGTGGACCAAAATATAGAGGCATGGTGTATTTACCGTGTCTCAAAATTTCAGCTCAAAATATTGAGTCGTTTGGACGTGAACGTCAACACTGCTTATCCGGACACGTAACCCTTTTAAGATTTCGGGTCAATTTTTTCATTGGGTGACCTGCTAATCGATTCCCGTCCCTTGAGAGGTCTATACAGTGAATGACCCATGTACTGTACTTGATAACAAAAGGTAAATTTCACCTACATGTTATTTTTATAGAAAAAAGGGTGGTTTTATCCAGATACTGTATAATACAACCTTAGTTTCAAAAATATTTTATTACGTGATTTGATAAGAAAAAGAAACAACAACAACAACCTGTAAATGCATTTGTGAGTACAGATTTAAACCAGTTCAGTTGAACTGCTGAGTCGTGAGATTTATTTAAATCTATGCATGTCTTTCTCACACGATTTTCATTTAGTGGACATAATTTTCCTTTTTCTTTTTCCAGTTTCAGTGCGTGATTTCTTCTTTTTTTTCTTTGAAAGGAAAAACAAAGCACGTTATTTAAATTAGGTCACGTGTTACTATATCGGGGAAATTAGAAAAAGGAAGTTAGTTTTATTACTGGCAATAGTCCAGACATGATTGCCGTAGGATTTATTTATCAAGATATATATACAGCCCAACACAAACCCGGAAGTTTGTTCATTTGAATTTATTGTGTTTCACCCAACTATTGATATCCTGCATTTTAAAATAAAATTTGTTATGACAATATGCGATCGTAGAGGCTGAACCTGTTGGTTTGATAATTTCAGTAAGTATATGTCAAGCTATATTATCATCCGTCCAATTAGTAAGATGTAGGCTCACAACCCAAAGCTCTCCTATGTTCAACCGCTTGAACCGGGGGTTCAAATGGTTAGTGAGAGAGAGAGAGATAGAGATATAGAGAGAGATAGGGTTTAACGCCCACTCGACATAAACTATGTCATTTTATTTCAATAATTAGCATGCGCATAGGGGTCAACTCTGCTATCGAGAGAGAGAGAAACTAGGTCATTTCGGGACTAACATATGGTTTTAATTTTATTTCAATAATTCGCTTGCGCGTACAGGTCTTTAGCAGTGGGAGGAAATCGGAGTGCTCGGAGGAAACCCACGAGGTTGAGAAGGCGCCCCTATCTCCATGCCACATACGCTCACACCAGGGCTCGAAACCACAGCCGCAAGCCAGAGGTGACCGACCAGCTAGAGGTCGAAGCGCGGCACTCTAGACCACTAGGCCATCCCAACCCCCCTCAGTGAGTAAGTCGTAGGCTCACTAACCAAAAGCTCCCCCCTGTTCAACCGCTTGTATTTCATTGTCGGCACTTGTTACAGAAATTGTGAACAAGCCCTTAGTGTGTTCACAGGGATCTTTTTCCAAATGCGGATCTATTGTGGAATTTGATATCACTTAAACACGCAAGACCTACCTTGAGAGCAAGTGAATTATTGACAAAAAAAATTGAACCAAATGTTAGTCCAGAAATGACCATATTTGAATCGAATGGATGTTACACTCAACCACACCGCCCTCCCCCCTCTCTCTCTTTCTCTCTCTCCCTCCCTCTCTCTCTCTCTCTCTCTCTCTCTTTCTCGACGATTTTACTCGAAAATGCTCACTCTACTTCGAGAATTTTTAGACATATTTATATTCTGCTTCCACTTCATGGAAATGGGTGAGTTTATTCAGTCGTTGGGTGTATGTCAGATGTGAAACGGAGTAGAAACGCATTACAAAACAATACACCAAGTTTTGATATGTCGGCCATTCAGAACAGAGAAGTGTGAAGTAGGGCAGAGGCGGATCCAGTCCCCTAATTTTCGTCAGTGCCCTTTTTTACTGCTGAAAGTGCCTTTTTTACTGCTGAAAGTGCCTTTTTTCAGACACAAATATGTCCTCTCCAAACGTTTACTTGGACGAAAATAGCTCTTGGAATGTCTACAGATGCAAGGAAATGACGGATAATTGTCTTGGGGGTGCACCCCCCCCCCTCAACCCACTCGCAGTAAGTGCCCCGTCTCCGCAGTAAGTGCCCTCATTTTGCGCCCCCCCCCCCTTTTCAAAATTCCTAGATCCGCTCCTGTAGAGGAATCTCTGTGCACTGAATGTGGAACCACTCTCCCACCCGACGTGATCTGTGATATTCCCCTATGTAACAAACTATAATCACGTGATCTGTGATATTCCCCTATGTAACAAACTAATCAGTAGATCTTCTTGGTATAGTACTAACTTAATGGCATTTAGCGAGCGACTGAAATGAAAATGAAACGAAATGGGGTTTAACGTCCTACTCTTTTGCACATAACCTGGGTTAATGGAAGACTAGCATACACAATACAATGTGCTGCGATGGAAATTTTGCCCGGGCAGCAGCTCTATGGCTGTCCTTAAGCCCTCCGTTCTGCATCACTGACAAAAGGAAACCACGCCGGAAAATCTAGATGAACTTTCTCGGCCAATGCAGGGATCGAACATCCGACCTACAGGCTAGAGAGCCAGCGTCTTACCCACTTAGCCACGCGATCCCCATCTGTAAATAGCGCGACCTTGTCTGAAAACTGCGATCGGGACATTTTTGTTTGTAGAACACCCGAACCATTACACCAAAACGGGCAAAATGTCCTGTATTGCACGCTGTATGAAACATACCCGATTGAGTTCACGTCTTATCACATCACAACTGTTATCTCTACTAATATTTGTGGCTGTCTTTTGTTAGTCTGCATGTCTCTGGAGGGCGGATCCAGGATTATTTGCAGGAGGGGGTTTGCCAGGTTTCTGTTATGGAAATCTGCCATCATTGTCTCTAAATTACATAGGAATACATACAAACTGAGCTTTTTAAACCGAAAAATCATTTTTATACTGATGTAGGATCACTTTGTGATGTAATTTCATTGATGCAAGGCATTATTTTTTTTTATGTAGCTGAGCAGGGGGAATGGATCCGTCCCTGCTCTGTAAGGTTGACAGCTACACTGAGTCTATCCCGTGGCTGCAATTTGGAGTATGGGGGTAGCTCGGAGAGATGGGGTTAAAGGTCCATTCAAAACAATCTTGGTAATTTCGGAAATATGGTTCAATTGTGTTTCAATAATTCGCTTGCGCGTAGGGGTCTTTAGCAGTGGGAGGAAACCGGAGAAAACCCACGCAGTTGGACAGGCGATCCTACGCCTTGTCACGTACAATCGGGAAATCGAAACCACACCATTTGACTCAATGACAGACCTTATGATACAGCGCGCACGTGCTAACTATTTGGCAATTCAACCCCGATGTTATTTACAATCAGATAATGTAGATTATGTGTTTTTGTATTGAAATAAATCTGTTTGCATCTTTTTCAGGGTGATCTACTCAATTAGATGAAAAGAGAAGAATTCAGCTTGCCGTTAAATGTGTTTTAAAGAGCAAAATGGTACTGGGGCTGTTTACGTAATGTTCGATTAGTTATCTCCTTTAAAATAGATGATTTTTTCACTGTCGGATGGCTATTTATTGCTTGATTCAGATACCACGAATGGAAATAGGCGTGTAAGATAAATTCCGGTTAATGTAATATGGCATAGCGTGCTCCACAGTACATGCAAACTTATAGAAGATAATGTTAAACCAGATATCCCTTTGCGAACTCCGTGGTCAGATTTCGTGTGAGTGAAATAGCTTTATTTAATGTCCAATTCCACCGGATATTTTTTTTACAGATGTAAATCATTTAACACTGTTCGTTGGTGCCATATTATGTAATGGACCATGGATATTATTCTTGAGATTATAAGGTAATCCAGTGTGATATTGAACAGACGTGTTTGGGATCAATTAATAATATCCGTTTGCGTCATGTTATGTAAACTATGTAATGGGTCGTGGGTATTACCCCCCTGTGTGCAATTACCCAATGTGAGGTTTTGATTACGAAACATTGAGCAGAAACGAATATAAGGAATTTGTTTATGAAAGGTTTTTTTAACGCATACACGCCAATATCTTGTTAACATAATCAGTCATGTAACATAGAACACGATATTTGAAGTCACCAGGAAACAGTGGGTTCAATTACGGAATATAATTTATGCGTCATTTGTTCATTCACAATTTTATGGCGGATTCAATGGAATTGATGTGTTGATATACGTTGGTAAATACCAATTAAATGCTTTCGGGTACGGATATGCAAAGCTTGAATAGATGACGTGATTGATATATGGTAAATTTTAAACTGATAATTTATGATACAGCAAATCAAAATGTGACATAATTTATCCTAATGTGGATTCAATTACATTGATGTGGTTGATATATTGTAAATATCCAACTTATGGCTGATACTACAGTAAATCATAATTTTACTTGCCGTGTTATCTAAATGTCATAGGTGCCGAAGACTGTAACGTGTAAAACGGATAACCAATCTGTGCGCGTAACGTGACAAAGTATCCGACTTAAATTTGAAAATTCTCATCGTTATCAAAATGGTTCTTTTACACGTTGGGTTGTTATATTATGAAGATACGGCATGGGCTGAATATGTTCAGAAACTATTACAGAAGGACAGGCGACAAGGTTTAAAGGTGAAGATACTGAATCTACAGGGAGTTACTGGCCCTGATTCGGCAGAGGTCGCTGAATTAACGAGGTCATGCCTAGTAACAATCGTGCTTTTGTTACCGAGCATGTTGGATTATATGATAGAAAACCCGTGGTTAGATGGTTATTTTCAGACTATTGCAGAACACCGGATTATTACTACCATTGTCTCATTTATTGATGACGATAGCGAATTAAAATTTTTAGGAACCTCATTTAAGTCATCCTCAAAATGGAATTATTTAACTTTATACGATAATAATGAATTAAATTTCAAAATGGTGGCGAATATTATTGATCTAGTCGATGAAGTGGAAACAAAGGAAAAACAAAGCCAAATAAAAACTCCACCTGTTTCTGCTGTTAGAGAAGTTATTCCGTCCAAAATATATTCGGTAAGACATGGCTTGTATTTATATTATTATTATTATTAAAGCCAGGATATATACCCCACCCACCCTTCACATACGTGTTTATGGGTGCTGTACATGGTCTTTCATCTAGATATAAATGATATCATCTGGAGGTTATGGATACAAAAAATTAATAAAATGGGGCCAATCTTTAAAACATCTTCTATTCCTAGACAATACGAAAGCTGCTAGATTTAAATAAACTGATGGAATAATGGAACCCTAAACAAAATTTCAAATTTTGCAATTGTATTGTCTTCATTGGTCAGTCAAAACATTTAATATTTCTTAAAACCAAATACATGTGCCCGGTCATAACTGTTTAGTTTTGTCATATTCAACCAGACCAATAAACATTTTTTTTTTCATAATTTGCTTGAGCCTACACACATGCTAATACACATATTTGCGGTTTATTAGGGAGATTTTTGTACTGCCAGTATCAATTATAATGTGATTTTTTTACACAGGGATCGTGGCTCTGTAAATTATTAAAATCCGTGCAATACCATGTTTTTATTAAGTATAGACCGAATCGTTCCCATTGTCTCTTATCACACGTCACTTCAGCCGGTTAAATGGAAGGATAACTCGTGTTTTCGTTTTGCTATCATCACTTCCGTTTCTTGAAATCATCGCTACGCATCTATCGTAGCAATGATATCTATGTTAAAATTATATTTAAAACGTGTTTAACCAGTTCTATTACATATGTGATTATGACTGACACCACAATTGAAATTGTCCTTTTTGGTCGACAAACTGATAAGCATTTTTCGGTGGGGCCGAGCGTCTGGTCATTCGGGCAGCGGGTCCCAGGAACAGGGTGGAATATCCATAAGAAAGTCTTTGACCAGGCGCGGATCCAGAGGGGGAGGGGGGTCCAGGGGGTCAGGCTTGAAAATTTTTTATGCGATTTTATTGGCGATTTAGACCAGTAATTTTGGAATTTACCTTCCGGAAATACGTCAGAATGAACCAAATTGAATCGGTTGAGCGCAATTAGTTATGCAATTATCAAACCTGGACCCCATCCCTGCAAAAAATCGTGGATCCGCGCCTGTTGACATTTATTAGAATAAGACAAAGAATAGAAGAATGTTAGTCGTCATCATTCAGTTGCTCCAGAGAAGTTGGAAGTCAAAGCCCATTTCATGTTCTGTTTGTTTTTACATTCCAGCCAGGTGAAAAGGTGGCCATAATGTTCAACAGTCCGATGAAAGGCACGATACAAGTTGGTTTTACTGGTTGTGAAAATAGAATAGATACAAAAAAGCTCAATCCATATACATTCAGATTCAGAACTCCAGGTAAATTAATTGAAATAAACATATGTATTTATCAAACTATAAATTACTGTAAAGTTGTTGTAAATTTTATTATTAGTATTACATCGCACCTGTCCTTCTGTTTTTATACTTTTGTATATGGAAAAAATAGATCAAATAGTAACGCATGGATATGTTAGTACGGAGGCCCATTAGTGTCAAACAAAAAAATATTAATGGGCTTTGGTATGTTAGTGACAAAACATTATAATGATTAATAATCGTCCAGCGCATAGAGACGTTAATGCAGAATAAAGCACTATTAATCACTGCATATTAATGCTCCTGTGCCTTAGTCATTAGACATAAGATATTATAGCTTCGGTCTGTTAGACGGCCATTACTCATTCTTTCTCAAAGCCTTAGGACGCTAGACGGCCATCTCGGTACGCAAGAAGACCATTAACCATTGGATATTAAAGTCTTTGTACGCAAGAAGACTAGTAACCATTATACATGAATGCCGCTGTTCAAAAACCGCCACTACCCATTGCATATTAAACAATGTGTGCTAATCATTCACCATTACATAAAAAAGCCTCGGTGCGCTAATCATTTATCGATACATATTAAAGCATCGGTGCGCTAAACATTAAATATTAAAGTCTCGTTATCTCTGACGGTCATTACATATTAAATCCTCGGTGTGTAATTAATCATTGAATAACAATGCCTTGGTTTGCTAAGCGATCAATTCCCATTGCATGTTAAAGCCTCGCTGCGCTTGGCCATTAATATCTGCATTTTAAAGCTCCTTTGCGCTAGGTGACATAATAAGACCTCGGTGCGCTAGGCGGTCATTACTCATTGCATATATAAAAGCTTCGGTGACCTAGACCGATATTAATCATTTAAATTACACGTTAGGTGCACATGGCGACCATAACGCATTGCATAACAAGGCTTCGGTGCGCTACACGTATGTTTTGAAAAATAGGTCAATCTTCCAGTCAAATTGTGGTACTGGAACGCTTACCAGGGAATAGTGGATATCATCTTACACACAACTTTCCACATCGCCCGAAAAATTTAAACAAATATGTGTATTGTGTTCAGCTCATTGTTCTAAGCAGCTGGACTTTATGTTTTAGTTCGTCGGGATTTTTCAGCGTGGCTCCCTTTTGTCAGTGGTGTAGAGCGTGGGACAAATGTCTATTCGTTCGGATGGGACGAAAATGTGAGGTCCAGTGCACATTTTGGGTGTACGTAAAAGATCCGATGGCATTTGGAATTCGATATAAGAGTAGGCTGCAGCACCGCTATCAAAGCAAAATTTCTCTCATAGCACACTGTATGGCATAATATGATCGTCTTCAACAGCCTGGGGGGTTGGGATGGCCTAGTGGTCTAGAGTGCCGCGCTTCAACCTCTAGCTGGCCGGTCACCTCTGGCTTGCGACTGTCGTTTCGAGCCCTGGTGTGAGCGTATGTGGCATGGAAATAGGGGCGCCTTCTCAACCTCGTGGGTTTCCTCCGGGCACTCCGGTTTTCCTCCACTGCTAAAGACCCCTACGTGCAAGCGAATTATTGAAATAAAATGAAACCATGTTAGTCCCAAAATGGCCTAGTTTGTGTCGAGTGGACGTTAAACCCCATTTCAATTCATTTCTTTATTTATTATTATATTTTGTTTTATTTTTTTGTATTTATAGATCCGATGCCTAAGAGTAATAAATTAGAAATTTACCAGGATTCTGTTCTAGTTGGCAATAAACCTATAAACTTTATAACTCCTAATCTAGCGTCCTATCAGAGTGTAGCCTTTATGATGCAATGTCTTGGGGTTGACACCATACCAGAATTAGATGTAAAACTTTGTGATATGTTTGAAAACAGTGTTCCAGCAGACTCCAGTCTAACCACACTTTTCGCTGATCTTCCATTTTGTTCGGCAGCCGCTAGTAAGTCTATGTTGTACGGAATATTATGCTTGCTTACTAACCGCACGAAGAGATTCCATAATAAATGGCAAAGAGAAAGACGGGATACACAATTCTGGGTATAGAACTCGTTATTCGCTCAGTGAGTTAGGCGTTGGATGGCCTAATGGTTAGCACGTGCGCGCAGTGGTTCGATTCCCTGGTTTTACGTGACAAGGAGTAGGATCGCCTGTCCAACCTTGTGGGTTTTCGTCGGGTCCTTAGGTTTTCTCCCACTGCTAAATAATTTGACCCGCATCAAAAGCAATAATGTGTTATTGTGTTGTGAAATCTGATGTTTGGTGGTGATGCATCAGCTGCACTATTCATAGTAAACATTACAAAATAGTACACTAATGTTTGGATATGGCACCCATTCAGTTCAGAGATCTATTCGTGGAGTATGTAGTAGATGGATGCCTGTGTGCAGAATGGTGCACCAGTGTGAAAACGATAGGCTTACGGGGAAATGCTTGACTGGGGGGGGGGGGGGCGGAGGAAGTTGGTGCCCCAAAAATGTAGTTATTAGTATGTTAGTCGTGGCTTACTGTACTCCAAACAATAGAGGGTTCGAGTCTTAAGATTTCTATTTAATTGCCAAACTATAGACACTCTGAATTTAAATTCGCTGTTAAATTGGACACATTCAAGAACACAATATTTTTTTATACAACTTTTACTAAGTACAATTGTGTGCCCAAATTTTCCCAGCATTTGGTGCCCAAAATGCCCCCAGCCACCCACCTACAGCTCGTACGCCTATGGCGAAAACCATGGCTACTACACTCACCACTTATTAGATACCCTAAGTTTTCTTTGTATTTGGGGGGGGGGTGGCCTAGTGGTCTATAGTGCCGCGCTTCGACCTCTAGCTGGCCAGTCACCCCTGGCTTGTGGCTGTGGTTTCGAGCCCTGGTGTGAGCGTATGTGGCATGGAGATAGGGGCGCCTTCTCAACCTCGTGGGTTTCCTCCGGGCACTCCGGTTTCCCCCCACTGCTAAAGACCCCTACGCGCAAGCGAATTATTGAAATAAAATTGAACCATGTGTTAGTCCCGAAATGACCTAGTTTGTGTCGAGTGGAAGTTAAACCCCATTTCTCTCTCTCTCTCTCTCTCTCTTTGTATTTGGCAAGGAGTAATTCATCATCTAAAATAGAAAAAAAAATTGTATGCATGCTCTCGACCATTAAACAATACCCCGGTGGACATCCTAGATCAAAAGGTTTGATTATATAATTCGACTGCTGAATAAGTATTGCCTTGAACTGGGTTAATGAAGACGGGCATACGCCATGTAATGTTCTATATTGGAAATTTCGCCCGGACTACGGGAATAAGGCCTACTCTTATTTCGAATTTCAACTGTCAGAAGATTATATACGTGAACGCCAATGTATGCACGGGACCTCGGTTTTTGGTCCCATCCGCACGAATAGACATTTGTCATGGCGGAATGATGCCGGAAAATCAGTTTGAACCGCCAGACTATCGAGTCAGCGTCTTGTCAATCTACCACTCCCATTTTCTCTACCATAACTCGATTATGTCAAGTGTTTTAATTTTCTTGCAGGTGTTTCTGATAAGCCACCTTGTGATTATCCAACCTTACTACATTATACAGCGGCCCACAATCTCACAGAATTTACCTCCCAGTTACTGGAGGCTCCAGGTGCTCTCAGAGCTTATCAAATAGAAAATCAGCATGGACATAACCCAGCTGATATGGCCGAATGCAATAATCACTCTGACCTAGCTCTGTACATTCGGGAATTTACGGTTAGTAAAGACTGCTATTCATCTAGTATATTGCACTGTGAGCATGGGCCATTATTTACATCACTGTATATATTACATCTATCATGTACGGGCCTTAATTTAAGCATCGTAAAATTACATCTAATTCGAACATCGGAAGGAGGGAGGGTAGATGCTTATTTATATAATTTGTTAGCGCGAAGGGGTATTTGAAACCCAGGAGGTTGGACAAGCAACACAATCGGCAACTCGGTGACCCATCTTATTTAAACACGGGTCATATTTCGTTTCGTTTTTTATAATTCAAAATTTCGTTTTATTTGTCTTTATAAAACTGTAGTGTAGGCCATGGAAAGTTTTAAAAACGAAACGAAATGTTGATCTGTATTTTAAACAGATGGCTCTATGACAAATTTTATGATCAAAGTCGCAGTACCAAATGACATTTTGTGAGTTAAAGAAATAATAATAATAATAATAATAATGAGTATATTTATAATGCGCTATATCCATAAACCAAGTTCATGCTCAAAGCGCTACACAATTATTATCCCGGTCTCTAGGATACAGGTAAAGCCTGATTACCTCCCTTTACCCCTGAACTCTCAGAAAGAGCCCCAACATATGCTGCCCCAAGGAGCGCAACAGTTTTTTGTGTAATACATACACCATCCTATTAGCAAGCACAGGTGGGTACAACAGTCGTTAGCATCCACAGTATACACAAACTATTTATTTTATTTTTTTTAATTATTTTGACAGGATGCTAGAACAGTGGCTGATGCTTGTAATCTATATGTTCATATGATAGGCCGGAAACAAACATCTACTGGTAAATACTTACAATGTATTCTTTTCATTAGCTGTGAAATTTTATATGAAAGTTAAACTCGTCTATGCTCATGCAATTTAGTGAGTACTCGTGAACAATGCCGTACTCGAGGTGGGTCATTGCTTGAATTGTCGATCAAAGGGCCAATACAAACAAAAATATGTTTATTTTCTTGGTGAGAGAGAACATGACTTTTAACAATTGTCGTTTAATAAAAGTGTTTAACTTATTTGGGAAGTAAAGTGGCGCATTTAGTAAGATTCTGGTTCACTAACAGTTGGCCCCCGTGTTGGCCGGAGGGGAACGCCTCCCCCCCCCCCCCGACTAATCTGAGTAAAACACAGATTTTATTTCATTTCGCTTTTTATAATTCAAAATGTCATTTTACTTGTCTCCACAACACCAGAAGCGACAGAGTTGTTATATAAAATGCTTTCTATTTGATGTGAGGATTTAGCCAATGAAATATTCTGTTTCGACGAGTTCTTGGCGTCCTATGAATGGAACTGTGGGTTGACCCATAGAAACGTCAATCCTGATTTATTAATCATTGTCTGACGTGATAGGCTCAAAAGTCGCTCGTATGACCCCTGACGTGACCTCTCAGTACAACTGGTCAGATCTTCATGCAGTGTAGGCCATTGAAAATATAAAAAACGAATGATCAATGTAGGTCTGTATTGTAAACAGATTTCCCTTTGTCAGACACAGCGTCTAGTTGCTTTCACGTATTTTGTACACAGGGAGCAGTCCATTTGCTGATTACACTATTTTGCCTATAACGTTTTTAGGACTTCGAATTCTGTCTAATGGTTTGGATTGTTCGTACTGTCTAGGCCTGTCTACGTTATCCCAGCTGGTGCGAACAAGTAGAACATAAAACTCCTTTTTTCATTTCATGTGTATTGTCATTAAAATATATATTATATATATGCATGTAGATGCAATACCTGTCGTAGATGAACTGTATGAGGCGACGTCAGAAGATACCAAAATAAATAAACTACCACCATTACCAGGAGATACTCATCGCAAACTGAGCTGTGGTGAAATAGGTTAGTATACAAAATACACCTTATTATACACAAACGATACATACATTGTACATAAATTACATAAAAGATACACCTATTATACACAAAAGATATTATACACAGTAAAGATAAGCACATTATACACACACTAAACACCTATTATAAACAGCAACGATAAGCACATTATACACACACTAAACACCTATTATAAACAGCAACGATAAGCACATTATACACACACTAAACATCTATTATACACAGCAAAGATAAGCACATTATATACAAACTAAACACAATTTGCACACAGTACATGCACAAATTATACAAAAGATTTGAAAATTATACATCTTTATACATAAATTACACAAATTTATACAAAAGGCACACGCATTATACAAAAATCAAAGCGAGAACTCAGATTGAATTTGGAGGACGTGTATCAAATTTTACAAGACAAACATTGATAAATGCAATCGTCACATACATTTGTGCCATCAATAATGAACATTTTCAGGAATATCCCAAAGCTAAAATGCGGAAAAGCATATAGAAAGTTTTAGATAATTATGCTTTATCCATTGATAAGAATGCTGGATTTACATCTATCAAAAATATCTTTAGTTGAATTGTTTAAAAAGGCATACTTTTATTTTAGATACTTTGTACTTTATTTATAATAAACACTCTTGAATTGATGCAGTGCAAATAGTGCCATGGATGACTTTGTGTCTTTTCTCAAGTTTAAATTAGCATGGTGTCTATAGATATAATATAACTCTGATTTGTTTAAGACCTATTCTTCTAGGACAACGTTCACTAATCATCAAACATACAGATATTCTTGCTTGTTATTATTTCCTGATTTTGTTTTTGTTTTTTAATCTCAGTTTACCCAGTGGCCCGTTCTAATTCAGCACAAGGACAACAATCAGAACAACCACCTCCTCGACCACCTAGACCACCTAGACCCACGGGAGATAAGTCTAAAAGCTTACCAGCAGCTACTCCTGGCTTACCACCATCACCGGAAGCATTCATGTATCAATCTTTGAGTAAGTCGTCAGTAAACAGCCAGTCATTGTAATGAACGTTAGTTATCTTATTTAACTGGGGGTTGAGATGTGTCATGGAGATAGGGGCGCCTTCTCAACCTCGTGGGTTTCCTCCGGGCACTCGGGTTTCCTCCCAGTGCTAAAGACCCCTACGCGCAAGCCATTTATTGAAATAAATATTAAACCAAATGTTAGTCCCGAATTGACCTAGTTTGTATCAAGTGGACGTTAAACCCCATTTCATTTCATTTAGTTAAATACTGCCCTGCTCCGAACTTGGCCAATGACGACGGACATATGCTATGCAGTGTGCTACGAGGGAAATTTTGCCCGGACAGCGGCACTACGGCCTACTCTTATATCGAATTCCAACTGTCAAGGAATCTTTTACGTGCAGGCCAATGTGACCACGGGACCTCGGTTTTTCGTACAATCCGAACGACTACACAGCTGTCCTTGTCAGGCTCTCCGCCCTGCATCACTGACAAGGAGAACCACGCCGGAAAATCTGGATGAACCCTCTCGGCCAATGCTTAGATCGAACACCCGACCTCCAGGCAGCGAGCCAGCGCCTTACCCACTTAGTCACATGATCTCTCTACTTAAATAACACTGGTATTAGTTGGACGAAGCGATTAAGTGAGTGAGTAAGACGCCCACTCGCTATCCTGGAGATCGGAGGTTCGATGAGGGTCTCGGCCGAGAAAGTAAATCGGGATTTTCGGTATGGTACAACATTTGAGCGGTGAAGGACGGAGGGCCTGACAAGAGATAGCGTATAGCAACACCCTGGTCCCGTCTGCACATTGGTTTACACATAAATGAACCTTTGATAGTTCAAATTCGAATTAGAGTAGTCCGTAGCACCGCTGCCCGGGCAAAATCTCCCTGTATTTTGTATGCCAGATTTCATCAGCCCAATGGGTGCAGAACAGTAAGCTGTTGCACCCCATCTCATTTCTTGTATTTTAGATTGTTGGGTGGGGTTGACTGTTGGTCATTATTTTAGATATAAATAAAATACAAGTTTGACTTGTTTTTAGGGGTATTAGATGGAGGTGCAGTTGGATCATCGTCGCAGCAAGAACTTATAGAAATACAAAAACTTGTCAAAAATAACGAATTTACGGAGGACGATGCGTTACAGCTGTTTAAATCCTGGAAACAAAGACCATCTTCTCAGTCTTATAGAGATAGACAGGTAGGGCTAGATTCTGTCAGTGGATCTTTTACGTGCACGCTATTCTGTCAGTGGATCTTTTACGTGCACGCTAATGTGTACAAGGCCTCGATTTTCCGTCCCATCTCAGCTACTGTACGATATCCCTTGCTAGGCCTTCCGTCCTGCACCAGTGCCAAGGGAGCAGCACGCCCGAACATCCGACAAACTTTCTCCGCCAAAGCAGGGATAGAACACGGAACCTCCAGATTAAGGAGTCAATGTCTAACTCATTGAGCCACCGCGGCTCTCAGATATGTATATGACTACAATGAAGTAAGCCTAAGGCGGCAATGCTTCACAGGCTACTTGTTTCGACATTATTTCCATGAATGTAGTAAAAAAAAACACTTGAACCCACCCCCTCCCTCCTTTCTCACCTCCGGGCACGCACCATGTATACCAAATAATGAATAAAAACTATGCCATGTATTATCCATGGTTTTTTTTCAACAGAGAGCTTTAAAATCTCTACAAGAAGACCAAGCAGGTAAACGGAAGGCAAGTGAGAAAATTCTCAAGCAATTGAAACCAAGTCATAGAAAACAGAAAAGCAACAAAGAACTATGGTGTCCAATCATATCGGTATGTTTTCTTACATTTAAAGCGGGGTTGAATTGATCGTTCGCGCTATAATATTTCAAAAATTAATAACACCAAATACACATCTAATGAAAATGTCATTGAAATTAGTTTAAACAATATTTTATTCATTTGAAAAGGATTGAACAACAGGCAAAGCCAATATAAGTTCTTGAAATTGCATTATTTTGAGAGAAGATGTCAATAGTTGTAGTTTTGAGAAAATGTGTATCATGACTACCGTACTGGTCATTCAAGCCTACTACTTCCACCTCATTATTATGATAGATGTATTAATAATTTATTTACAGAGTCCGGTGTATGACACGTATGCACCAAAGATAAGCAAAGACAGGGCCAGTAGTATCAGCAACAGCAGTACGTCTATTTTCTCTATTTCTTATGTATCCACGACATTACTAACCTTAAATAAAATTCACGGAAAACTTGTCTACTTCCACAGAGCCCGTGTTGCTCAGTCAGTACTTACAAGCTCACGGGTTCAAAAGCAGTGTTGGTGGAAAGAGTTCCCCGGGATATTCCTGAGTGGTAATCCCTTGGTGTTCGTTAAGGTGAATGTACCCGAATCCATGACAGAATTCGATGCATTGTTGTGCAATCAATGAGGAATTTAGTCCCCATTTCTTTCATTACCGGCCCAATCTTACTTCCAGGCCATTTAAATACCCGTCCGACTAGCCCCCCCCCCCCCCGGGTCCATTCATTTACATACGTGTACGACAAGTCCCGGATCCATTCACGTGTTCACTTGATCAGATAAACTGTTTCAATGGCATTTAGTAATTGACCTGGAATAAACAGGTCGTAATTCTATGGAGTACAATTACTGCTTATTATTGAGCGATGTTTCGACTAGGCCTCTCTTGTTGTTTGCGGGGCGACTGTGTACATTATGCCCTGTTCATGTATTGATTTTGTGTTATTGTTTGTGTGGTGCGAAATACCTTCACGTACTATTAATGATCTTGAATGGGAAGAAAAACCGAGGTCCCGTGAACGTAAAAGATTCCTTGACAGTTGAATTTCGATATAAGAGTTAGCCGTAGCGCTGCTGACCGGACAGAATTTCGCTCTATAGCACACTGCATGGCGTGTTCCCGTCTTCCATTAGCCCAGTTTAGGAGCAGAACAGTAGGACGTTAAACCCCATTCCATTTCGTTTCATTATTGATAACAACCATTGATTATTTGCAGGTTCGTCAAGTAATGGCTCGCATCTATCGCATCTATCACGTGATAGCTCTTTGTCGGTTTCAGCTGATGTATGTACATCTGATAGTGAGGTAAGTTAACTTGGTGAGACCAGTGGGAGTGGAGAGAGAGAGAAAGAGAGAGAGAGAGAGAGGGGGGGTCAACTATCTGCAGGATTTCCTATGTTCTTTTTCTAAGATGAACGAAAATAATACGCTCAGTCCATTCACCTGGATAAAATTTATATTATATATCACACTTGCTCTAGGGTTCAACATCCCCTGGATACGCTGCAATTTCGGATTATTTCTCTTAGGTTTCCGGGTACAAAGCCCACCTCTCAACCATCACTGGCTCTTCTTTGGAGACATATGTATTAAGCAAGCATGCGACTGAGCCACGGTGACTCTGTGAGTAAAGGGCTGGATGGCTGGCGTATGCCCGGTTGTTGCAGGACAGTACGGCGTTAAACCCCATTTCATTTCATTTTACATACAATTATGCAATATTTTGTCTTTTGTTTAAAGGGCGATAATCCACCACCAACACCCACACGGCGTCGAACATCGGTAGATGAAGGTGCTGCGACTAGTAGAGGGATAAAGGTAAGTTAATATTTTTCGTGGACAAATTGATGCATAATATTATTAGGGCTAAATGACAAACTAAATGCTCCCAACGTGGCCAGATGGAAAAAAAGACCGGATGTCGATATTCTATTTACTGAAAAGGTTATCTGGAATTATGTTTCATATGGATGGCACAAATATATAGAGAGAAATTGGGTTTAACGTACACTCGAACAAACTGAGTCATTTCGGGACTAACACATGGTTCAATTCTATTTGAATAATTCGCTTACGCTTATGGGGTCTTTAGCGGTGGACGGAAACCAGAGGACCTGGAGAAAACCCACGAGATGGAACAGGTGACCCTACTTCTTGTCACGTACAATCGGGATCCAAAACGACGTTAGTTGACTCAATGACAGGCTTTATGATACAGCGCGCACCTGCTAACCATTCGGTCATCCAACCTTCCGATACAGCAACGAATATACGTTGTCGCTTGCCAGCCAAAGAAGAAACGCGCCAAGTTTTATTTGGTCTAACCAGCTCCTGGTTAATAAATATATCTCTGAAATTTTTTAATGTTTTGTTTCTATTTGTAACAGGATCGACGTAAATCGCGTAAAGATATGTATTTAGAGAACCAAGAGACCGAAGAAGAGTTGCCTCCCTTGCCACCACGACGCCGTGGAGTTGGAACAGAAACCTCACGTAAACCCCTTCCTGAACCACGTGGTGTATCGAATAGGTAGAGTATCACATGATACACAACGTTGTTAAGATTTAAATCCATTCCTTAGTCACGTGTTGTATCGAATAGAAACAGTATTACGTGCTACACAGACTTGCGCATACCCGACTTATATTTATATATTTAGACTGGTATCCAACCCTGTTTCCCTTAGTATCAAGGTGGGTTTAATGGCTGTGAAACGGAATGTGGATTACTAATCTGTGATTTCCTCGGGTGGTTTTATCGGATCTGAACTGGTTGGCATTTTCAAGTCAATTTCAGAAATAGAGAAATAGAAAAATCATTTCCTGATTCATAAATTTGATTGTTTATGATTAAATGTGGTATCCTGGCAATCTAACACGTCACTAGAGCGATGTCAAGATTTACAGATATTCCTATTGGTTCTCTCTAATTAAATCGATGTACTGTGGCGGCGAAGTCTCGCAGAATGAAAGTGATGCTGCTTTATGGTCTCAATATATATATTATGAATAAGGTCTGATATGTATAAATATTAGGGAAAGCCAGTATTGTTTTAAACAGCAAGTCAAAAAATCTATACTTGAACTTAGTGCAATATAATCCCTTGTTAACTTGGTTCAATTACTTCGGTATTTACAAAGAAATGATGAATTGAAAATTCCATTTGTCGTCTTTATTTGCCATGAACCAAATTGATCGGTCGGTTTTAGATTAACATAGATTAACCCCTGCGAAATACGATAGTTTTCGAAAATGCCAATTACGTATCGTTACTCTAATCAGGTGCGGCCCCCCGTCAGCCCCAGTGACATAGTTGATTTTCATTTTCATTTGCTTTGTTACTGTTGTAGTTCATATATCTGCTCTTTAACGGATGATATAAATATGATTTACGCATTGTCTCCGCCCAAACAATCCAAGGTTGCAACACATATTACCCTTTGCTCCAATGTGTGCCCCCACCCTCGACAAAATCCTGGATCAGGGCCTGCTAATATAATTGTAATTGTTTATTACCAAATACATAGTATATGGGTTTTACAAAACAGTAGTTCACATTAAAGCTCCAATAGCATTTTTTTAAGTTATATTTTTAAAATGTATTAAAATAAACCCCAAAAATAGATTGAACCTATAAACAGTCCTACCTTGTTAAAGAATAATCCTATTAATCCTATAATTCACTATTGCCAGTTGAGAAATTGGCAAAAATATCATTTTCAACTTCAAATTCAAACGTTTGAAGATGGCCGTCCATGGAGAGGAATGGGAAAACAAGGGAGGTAATTGAGTAACTATTTCCTCAATCACGCCCTGTCACCTTTTCTAATGCCCAAAAAATTTTGCCTATGACCGTATAATAGTGAGTTGACAACCTTTTGAGCAAAAGACATAGAAATAATTATGTTTTGACTTTCTTAGAAAATATGAAATTGGAACTTTAAAGTAGTAATGGCGGGAGATGTACGATTTTGTAGGATATCTCTCTATAAGTGTCATTTCAGCGCAAACTGTACAAATGTTCCTAATACAATTTTCATTTTTCTGCAGTTCAATAAATTTAAACGTTAATGTTTTTTTTCCAAAAGTATGTGTCCATATGCTTTTCGTCTGTGTAGTGCGTGTTTATAGGTTATACAATATGTATTGGAAAGATCATTTCACGATAACAGTCCACTCCGCTAACCAGATCTGTAACCACCACAAGAAGCAAGATATCCTTTAATGTGTCATTTGTCATCAATTATAGTAACGTTTCATTGAACTGGATCCTAAATGGGCAGAAATATTTCCTTAATTTATTGAACTATGTCTTAAATTTAGATAGAAATGGCTCTTGTATTTATGGAAACGTGTCACAAATTGTATAAAGTTGTGGTACATTTAAAGAACGTATTTGGCCCGAATTACGGAAATTGATAGAAATGTGACATAGATGATAAAAAGTTGTAATAAATGCGTCATAATTTCTAGAAATATATTATAAAATATAAAATATAGCACAGTGTCCTTAAACTACAGAAATGTGTCCTATATTTGAGAAATATGGCATAAATTAGCAATTTTTGTCAAAAATGGTAGATATATGTCATAAATAGTAGAAAGGTTTTTTTAGATTTTTTAGGTGCATCATTGTAAGTTTTCTTTGAAACATTGTAAGTTGTTTTTGATACACTGTAAGTTGTGTTCGATACATTGTAAGTTATCTTTTATATATTGTAATTATCTTAGAAAAGTTATCTTTTATACATTGTAATTATCTTAGATACACTGTAAGTCGTTTCTGATACATTGTAAATTATCCTTTATACATTGTAAGTGGTCTTTGAAACATTGTAAGTTGTCTTGAAACATTGTAAGTTGTTTTTGATACACTGTAAGTTGTCTTGATACATTGTACGTTATCTTTGATTATTATTGTTTTACGTCTTAAATTATTATTGTTTTAATTTATTATTGTCATATGAATCATATATATTTTCAAAAGTCACAGAATTGGTCCAAAGTCATAGTATTTGCCATAAATCATATATTTTGTTTTAGATTTTATTATAATGAATTATTAAATATATCATAATTTATGAGCATGCATGCAACTATAAAAGTTTATCCTTAATTTTGGCATAAATAATAAAACTGTGTAACAATCTGTTTAGTTTCGCAATTCGACTTAATTTAACTTCTTGAAAAATACCCTTAAGACCTTTAAAGGTAAATCTAAAACACTGAGCGGCCGAATTGTAATCTTAAAATCTATAATCCTACCGAAAATTATCTACCAACTCTCTATGTTACCAACACCAAGTGAGCAATTTCTTAACCAAATAGATAAGTTATTTTTTAACTTTATATGGGAGGGAAAGCCAGCCAAAATTAAAAAAGAACAAATGTGTAGCCCTTTCGATCAAGGTGGTCTAAATGCCCCAGATATTTTTACTTTCGCTAAATCAATAAAGATTAATTGGGTGAAAAGAGCCATACAAAATGATACGATGCAGATCTGGAAGAACTCAATCCTGGATACATTTCAACAATGCAAATTAATCAATCCCTTTGAATTTAATTTAAACTCGAAAGATGTTGCTTGTATAAAAACTAATAATAAGTTCATACGCGATATTTTTACATCCTGGGCATATATTAACTTCATTCCCTCATGCCATAAAAACTCTGTTATATGGTATAACTCTAACATAAAGATAAATAACAAAACTATCTTCTATAACAAATGGTATGCAGTAGGAATACACAGAGTATCAGATCTATTAGATGAAGATGAAAATTTTTTAAAGTTCGATTTATTTCGAAAACGGTTTAATATTAACGTCAATGTTCTTACATATCATGGTGTAATATGTAGTATCAAAAAACGATATTGTACTTCGGGTAAAACAACAACTTTAATCGACAAAATAATGTCAATAAATAAAGTTAATAAATATGCATATAATCAGCTGAGAGAATGTAAAAACATTGACATCTCAAGGACAAAATGGAGAGAATTCAAAATAAAAGATAATTTCAACCCTTTTATACATTTACGTAAAATATGTATAGACCCAAAAATTCGAAACGTCCAATTTAAGTTACTACATAAATTACTACCAACAAACTCGTACTTATACAAAATTGGACTCTCTAAGTCACCCGATTGTGTACACTGCAATGAATTAGATACTACTGAACACTATCTATATAGGTGTAGAAAAGTTAACTCTATATGGGAAGAGATATCAAATAAAATAAAAACAATTAGTGTCGACTTTAAGCTAGATTTTAAAAACGTAATATTACAGGATAGCAATATTAAAGTACATACGAACGCCATTGATTTTTTAATGCTATTTACCAAGTATTTTATTATGTGCTGTAAATGCCAAGATATCTCTATAAGCCCCTCACTTTTAAAACAAAAATTAAGACACCGAGAATCTATTGAACATATAATAGCTTTGAATAATAATACACTATCTGTACACACATCGAAATGGGCTGTTCTTCGCACCATAGCTTTATAGCTATAGTTAACAACAACTTGTAACTCATAAATGGTTAAACCGCACGTTTTGAGTATTGTCTCTATAATTTCGCCCCTTTCGTATATAGGACAACAAAATAATAATAAGGAAAACAGATATTTTGATAAGCGTGCTGGAATAAAAGAACTATAACCCGAAGAAATCGACAATACAAAAACATCATGGCTTTATCCTTCCTGTGGGTTCGACGAGGTTTTTTTTTCTTTTTGTAGTTGGTAGGGTTTGGGTGTGTGGGAGAGGGGTGTGGGTGGGGTGGGGGGAGGGGGTGTTAGTGGGGCATGGCAACTATTGTGCATGCTGTGTTATTTTATTGGTTAAGATGGTTTATACTGTAGTAATGTGTGTATTCTGTTGTACAATAGTGTGTAATACTGTTTATAAAAAAAAAAAAAAAAAAAAAAAAAATAATTTAACTTCTTTGAATACAATTGACTTTTAACAAATTACAGAAATTACATAAATGTCAACATTTTAGTTTAAATATTGTTTTGTTGTCCTGTCACAAAGTAGGTATGACAGTATTGGCTGTTAATGTGTCAAAAGCCATGCACGACAGCGGGCCAATAGCCAGGCCCCGAGTTCACAAAGAATTCTCAGACTTAAGTTAAGAATTTACTCAAAATTATTCATCTTAATTTAACTAAAATAAGGTCGAGCCATATGTTAGTCCCGAACCCCCCCCTCTCTCTCTTGATCGTCAACTACGAAACGGCAAACTTGTCAGGTGGGGGAGAAATAGGGTTTATCGTCCACTCGACACAAATTAGGTCATTTGGGGGGCTAACTTATGGTCAATATATTACAAAAATAGGCTTCTTCGTAGGCGTCTCTAGCTGTGTGTGTGTGTTGGTGGAGGGGGGACTGGGTGACCAAGCCAATGAACGTGCACGTGTTAAATCATTGCCCCCACCGCCAACCCAATACAGCAGGTATAATGGTATCCGCCATTTTGAATGATTATATAATTAATATGTGGTTCTTTTACACGTGTTGATTATAGATCAGTGTGCAGTTTGTTGGTGTTTAAACATTATGGATTAATCCCGGTTCAATAGATAAGCGTATGATGACTGGTTGGGTTTTCATTGTGCGACAGCTTGCTGGTGTCTTCATAACAGTTGAACCGACCTACCGTTGAGAAATCAAATGGAATGGAATGTGGTTTAATTTAATTAGTTTCACGAAAATCGGATAAATATTGCGACTTGCTATTGCATATTTTACACTATTTGCGTACAAGGAGTGGTCATTTTGTCAGGCAGTAGTCCAACCTTTCAGATCATTCCAATTTTAACATATTATTTAACAAAGTGCAAAAATGCATTAAAAGATACACGCAGCAAGAGATTTTAACACCTTAATCAGATATTTACAATATGCAATACTTTTTATCTTATATAAATTCCATAATCTAAAATAAAAAATGTAATACCCAACTATTAGACTTCAAGACATGTATATATTATGTTTGTAACTCACTGTCTATACATATGTGTATTGTAAACACATGATAGAACTGCTTTATTTGTTTGGAGAGAACATATTATAAAGGCCTTTGCCTTTTGTTAAATCCAGTTCAGTTTATTGGATAAAATACTTTTTGAACTAAACAACCATCATTAGGATGTAACGTGTTTGTTTAATCGAATAAAAATTGTTACCTATAGACGGATCACAGGCTAAAAATGCAACTTTTCGTACAGTCAAGGGCTAAACCACCCGATATGCATCGAATGGAACCAATCTCTATGGGTTATTATAAACATGCATGTTAAGTTTCGTCAAAATCGATTCAAAATTGTGACCTCTATAGGGTCCACAAACTAAACACTTGATTTTTCGTACAATCAGGGCCAGTATATTACATGACACGTGCCAATCTAGAACGGCACCGGGGGCGATTGGAGAAATACCTATATTTCAAGTTTCGTCAAGATCGGATAAGAGTGCACACAAACAAATTGTGGACGGACGGACGTCCGGGTGGAGAGGGACGAAGACAATATGCGGGCGTATTAAAGCCATATAGAATGTAGCTCTAAAGCCAGGCGCAGACGGGCAACTTTTTCGAGCAACTTTCAGGCAACAGTGAAATCGCTGGTCGTTGAAAGAAAAAATCGCTCGTTTGCGCCAACGGGCAACAATAGTTGCCTGCTGTTGCTCCGAGTTGCTAAATATCAAACATGTTTGATATTGGACAACAGAAAATCGCTCGTCTACGAGAAATTGTTCATCTGTTGCTTCAAAATTGCTCGTCTGCGGCGGTAGGCGACAACAGGCAACAAGAAACTGGTTAAAACTGTCCAATCAGCGAGCGCTCTACTGTCGTATGTTGTATGTACGGCGCCATTTTGAATGATCACGTGATATCGGCATTCCGGATATTTCCGGGGAAAAATTGCTTCTCGTTGCCAGTCAGCGCACACGGGAGACCCCGAGTTGCCAATTGTTCGGAGTTGCCAGTAGTTGCCTATTGCAGCAACAAGCGACGAAAAGTTGACCGTCTGCGTCAAGCTTTACTCAATATAATCGATAATAATCGACATTTAAAGACGAATTAGAATTCAATATTGATCTATTTATAGCAATATCAATTCTTTTATAACAATATTGATTTTATCTTAGGTCAAACCAATTTCATTTCTGTAATAAATTATCTTTCTTATTACCTCTCTAAAAAGACCTACGTAAAAACCAAAAGACATGAAATGAAATAGGGTTTAAGGTCCTACTGTTCTGCCCCGAACTGGGCTAATGAAAACGGGCATACGGATTACAGTGTGCTATGAGGGAAAATTTGCCCGGACAGTGGGACTACGGCCTACTCTTATATCGAATTCTAACTGTCAAATGATCTTTTACGTGCACGCCAATGTGTACACTGGACCTCGGTTTTTAAGTTTTAAACAACACACCCTTTACGTGATTCAAGCGGATATTTATTTATCAAAATTACTGTTTTGATCTTACTATATATAGATAGGTTCTTGATATTCAATAATTAAAACACAATAAATAAACAAATAAATTCAAGTCGTCGGGTTCTCTATGATCTCTATAAGCAGAATGGATAATGAGCAGAATGGATAAATAAGGCAAAGCATATATCCTACAAGTCTATGCGGTGCATTCAGTAATTAAAACAGATTAGGCTAGTCAGGATTAAACACAACTCACGTTGGACTGCTCACGTATTTCAAAGACTATAATAATATTAAAAGGTCACCGGAAAAGCTTCAGTTTTTTTTTTTAAAATAATGCTGCAATTATGTCAACATATCCTTCCCATAAGTATAACACGAATCCGAATGCCAATATTACCTATATCAACATATCTATCCCATAATATAAAATGAATCCGAATGCCAATATTACCTGTATATTTTAAGAGTTATTTTCGCTATTCTCCGTGAGTGGCCGTAACTTTCCTCCAATAAACAACCTGTGACGTCACGAATTGTTTATTGACGTAGAGTTACGAAATCACGATGGTGGTATATATCTGTATTTCACAATTGTACTTTGTTCATATAAAGTTGTACTGAAATTTAAATTTCCTCCCATTTCTGACGTCACTTGGTCCATGTACCACTGCTCTAAACAATCAAATGTCAATGGCTCAAATTCATAAAGCAGTTTATTGACGAATAAATGCGGTGCCTTGGTCAGGTCCGGCAGATCTGCTACTCCCATAATGCACACAGAGTGACGAAAGTAACCGCTGCCACATAACGTTTTGCTGTACCAGATTTTATATCGGGAAAAAAAATCCCTGTCTGGCTTCTCTCGATCCCCTATATGAAATATAAAAAAACCCAATGAGAACCATCACACAATAACGAGAGAGCGAGAGAGAGAGAGAGAGAGATAGAGAGAGAGAGAGAGAGACGTCTACTGATCACAAGAATGGAGATCTAAAGTAAACAACAGTAGCAAGTGCCTTAACTATAGAATATTCAAAGAATGTCTTACATTTGAAGAATACCTAGTAAGCCTGCCTAGGAAATACCGTGTTAGTTTCACACGACTTCGATGCAGAAGTCATTTGCTACCAATAGAAACTGGCTCTTTTACAAACATTCCAAAAGAACATAGAATCTGTACATTATGTAATGAAAATGAAGTTGGTGATGAATATCATTATATATTCAAATGTTCTTTTTTTCTCAAAGACAGGGCTGAATATTTAACTCGTTTTTTTAACAGATCTCCCGCAACCTATAAAATGAAAGATTTATTTAATGTTAAAGGCACAAACCTAATCAAATTATGTAAATTCATATCGATTATACTAAGTCACTTTAGTAAATAGCTTGTATTCACGATAACTATGTGTAAATAGCTGTAAGTAAATGTTCAAAATATTGATTGTCATGTTCGACTGTATCTATATTATGTATTATATATATTCATGTGTCTTCTGATGAAGATTTTGGAATAAAGATTATTATTATTACAAACTAAGTCTATTCGGGGTAAAGATATAGTTTAATTTTATTTCAAATAGTGTGTCTAGCTGTGGGAGGGAATCGGAAACAGGCCAGGCCCGTAGCCAGCTTGCCCCCCCCCCCTCTGGCTACGGGCCTGAAACAGGCATATCGCTTAGGTAACCTAATCGAACCTTTGCAACCCACCCTCATCACTGCACCGATCTGTCATTCCTAATCCAAACAATTAGACCATACGGAACCCACCACTTTCTCACTGCCGAACCGCTCTGCTCCGCCTCGTCTCACACTAACAACAGCCATAACTGCAAACAATAGACAGCCCGTAACTCTCACCAATCCTTGCCACCACCGTTACCCATCCCGTCCTAATAGCAGTGACGACAGTAACTTTCGATACGTACCTGTATATGATCCGGGTATTTTTAGATGTTTATTGTTATTCAAAGAAGTGAAATAAGTTTCATCGGGTGTTCCAATTAGCTTACACCACTCTAGAAAATCTTGAGCCGTTTTATTATGTAGAACATAGTCTATAAACTGTCGAGAGGCTGTAAAATGTAGGGAGCCTTTACACGGTGAAATACCACCCGGTGGTCGGGGTCTACCAGCAGTTCGATCTCTGTTCAAGCTGAAAAACAGTACCACAGATATTTTCATGAGTAGGAAAGAAGAACTGCTATCAATTGAATATATGCAGGGACGGTTTGGAGCACATTTGAGCAATTTCCCCAAATTTGAGAGAGAGAGAGAGAAATGGGGTTTAACGTTCACTCGACATAAACTAGGCCATTTCGGGACTAACATATGGTTTAATTTTATTTCAATAAATTGCTTGCGCGTAGGGGTCTTCGGCAGTGGGAGGAAACCGGAGTACCCGGAGAAAAAACACTAGGCTGGACAGGCGACACTACTCCTTGCCACGTACAACCGGGGATTCGAAACCACGCCAGTTGATTCAATGACAGGCTTTATGATACAGCATGCACATGCTAACCATTCAGCTATCCACCACCATGGGAACACGCAGCTCAACAACTTAAAAAGTTATAGGTAATATGGCAGCAGTGCTATTTGCAGGTATTAATCGATTACTAATTGTGAACTAAAGCAAAGTAGGCCTTAAATATAAATGAATTTAGGATGAGTTAAAGTTATTCATATCCTGCAATATAGTCCTGTCGGTTTTCTACAATCGGCCCTGTATTTAGGTATAGGATTGGAGGGCATTTGTACTATGTATTATCTTTAGTGATAAATTGAATGCTTACAGAAAAGCGCAGCTTATGTTACCATTTGTATTAGCGCTGCTAATGCTCAGCCGATCTTACCATTTGTATCAGCCCTGAAAATGTTATTCATATCCTGCAATATAGTCCTGTCGGTTTTCTACAATCGGCCCTGTATTTAGGTATAGGATTGGAGGGCATTTGTACTATGTATTATCTTTAGTGATAAATTGAATGCTTACAGAAAAGCGCAGCTTATGTTACCATTTGTATTAGCGCTGCTAATGCTCAGCCGATCTTACCATTTGTATCAGCCCTGAAAATGTTACCATTTGTACTCGCAGTACGAAGCTTACAATTTTGTATAAGCATATCATTTTAATTAGCTCTTCTAATCTTAGCATTTGTATTCGCACTACAATCTTACCGTTTCTATTTGCATTGCTAATATTGCCATTTGTGTAAGCACTGCTAATGTTACCATTTGGCTCGTTAGCCTGGAGGTCGCGTGTTCGATCACTGCATTGGCCGAGAAAAATAATCCAGATTTTCACGCTTGGTTTTATCCTTGTCGTGGGCCGTAATGCCGCTGCCCGGGCAAAATTTCACTCATCGCAGACTGCATGGCGTATGCTCGTCTTCATTAGCTCAGTTTAGGAGCAGAACAGTAGGACGTTAAACCCCATTTCATTTAATCCATTTGTATCATCACTGCTAATCTTACCATCTGTATTAGCAATGTAAATGTTACCATCTGTATTATCACTGCTAATGTTACCATAGGAAAGTAATTGTTACCATAGCAAAGTAAATGTTACCATAGCAAAGTAAATGTTACCATCTGTATTATCACTGCTAATGTTACCATTTGTATTATCACTGCTAATGTTACCATCTTTATTAGCAATGTAAATGTTACCATAGCAAAGTAAATGTTACCATAGCAAAGTAAATGTTACCATCTGTATTATCACTGCTAATGTTACCATAGCAAAGTAAATGTTACCATAGCAAAGTAAATGTTACCATTTGTATTATCACTCCTAATGGCACCTATGGGATGCTCGATTCACAGTCTAGAACGTACCGAATTGACAAAATTACAATCGAGTGACGCGGAATTCAGTCCTCTCACAGTTCTGTCGGTTCCAACTACGGTGGTGGTGTGAGTAGACTTGTGACGCAGTTAAATACAACGAATAGATTTCGGCTGCATGGTTGGTTGAGATATTTACATATCCAGTCGACGCATGCGTTGTAGCCCGAATACCCCTTTTCACTCGGTTGCTACTATATTTGGGTATTGGGAGAATTCAGTTTCCTAACTTTCAATCGAGTATATATATGTTTTAACGCAGTTGTTAATGTTGTATTAACTCTTCTGGTGTTTCCTTTTGTATTGGTTGTACTAATCTGATTCTAATCTCTACGCATGTCACGCCATCGAACGATACAGAAAGACAACTCTACGTGGGAACATATTTTAGAACGTGCCGGTAAATTCAATATATAACATAATAAACAAAAAAAAAATCAACTTACATCTTGGCAGCACCCTCTATATCATTAGCACCCTTATAAGCCTGTAGTATTTTAACAAGTTGGTAATTTGTTTTCAATGGGTATTCTTGACCGGTTAAATTAATCACATATCGCCATTTTACTTTATGTTCGTATAAATCTCTTAGACATATGATTTCTGGTTCCAGAACACTGTATTGCCCCCATATGACATCTACACGTCTTGAAGCCATGAATACGTTGGGAAGACATGACACAATCGACTGTAAAGCGTCATATATAACACTAGAGGATTTTTTATCCATGTGTATACAGTAGACGTTTTGTGGTCTATAAATAGCTCTTAGTAATCGTTCTACCTGGCCCACGTGTTTATAAACCATTAAAGTAAACGCAATTGGGAAATCCATCTCTTCGTTGGTTATTTTATCCACAATGTAGCCTCGATCAGACACGAATCGCGAACAATTAGACGTGTATTCTTTATACGATTCAGGTAGAATTACCGTTCTCGGATGCAAAGCCATGTACTGTTGTGCCTCCTTGATGTATGCTGTATTCTTTTCAGGAAGCAGTCGTTGACACATTTCTTTAACACTAGTCACAGCGGGTGGTGGCTGTTGCTTAGTCCGTAATTCCATGTAGACTGTGCGGTTTTCGAAAGCTTGAAATGGTGTGTTGTACGATTTAAAGAGATTTAGCATTTTATAACTCGTGAGAATGCATATCATAATAAACACCAGGAAAATCATCCATAATTTGCCCAAAAAGCGACTGCTGACCATATTCCTGAACGGGCCAATCAGCTGCAAAAAAACGAAAATGTATGTAGTGAAATACTAAAAGGTGGTTTTCAATAAACCTTGCACGGATGTCAGTGGTAAGCTTAAATAAAACGATCACAATTAAAGATGCATTAGTTAAGAGTTAAATTAAGAGTTGGTCATTCTTGCCATGATAATTAAGAAATAAAAGATAAAAATGGAGAATATAGAACATTTCTGTCAAATTACTTCATGTGAGCCACATTTTGACTGTTTGTAGTTTTGGCAAGATGTGTGCATAGTGGTAACCAGGGCATTGGTGTATTCGCGATTTTTCCATTTCGAAATTAAATTTTTAAATAGTGAACCGTTTTAATCTATTTAAAATCTCGAGTGTCAGATGCCATCAAAAGTTGATTATGGTTTGCTTTTGTTAATAAATGTCCACAGGGTGAAGAGAGGTAGGGAGAGAGATCGAATTTAACGTCCACTCGAAACAAACTAAGTAATTACGGGATAAAAATAAAATAAAACCAAGTACGAACAATCCAAACCATTAAGCAAAACTCGAAATCCTAAAAAACGTTATAGGAAAAATAGGCAAAGTAGTGTAATCAGCAAATTGACTGTTCATCGTGTACGAAATACACAACAAACAGAGGTAACAGGTGTCCGGAAGAGTAAGCTTACCCTGCCTGGCGCGCCACACCCGCCATAACTGCATCCAAAGTACTAGGCAAAATGTCGGTAAAATAGCGGGATTGGCCAATTGACTATCGCTATGCAAAATGCACGTGATGAACATTGTTAACGGTGTAGTAGACATAATCAGAGAGATAGTAAATAGGATACGCGTCAATTAAATATATCAAGAATAATAGCTGAGAGCGACATGTTCTATTTACCAATCAAGTCAATATGACGGCCATAAAACTTTTTGAAGGATATTATAAGTTTAGTGCGTAAGTATCCTTGTAGTTGAAGCTTAGTTGACAAATGTCTCGATCAGAATAAAAAGAACAAGCTCTCGCGTAACGAATTAGCTGAGACACAAACACTCCATAAGCTGGTGATACAGGGATGTTACTACTAATAAATGGAAAGTTAACAATCGGAAAGTCAAAGTCACCACGTTTATCATACAATTTAACACTGAGTCTATGACAATTGTCAAAATCGAGACGCAGATCCAAGTAGGAAGCGTAAATGTCACTGTCAGTAGTATTTTTAATTTCAAGCTCATCAGGATATATGAATTCTACATAATCACTAAATTTAGGAACATCATCGATATACAGATAAGTAAAATTAAAATGTCTGACTAATCGTTTATTTGTTTTAACTAGTGCCTGTATGTACTCGGCTTCACAGGAATACAGAAATAAATCAGCAAGCAAAGGTGCACAGTTGGTGCCCATGGGGATACCAACCACCTGCTGATATATACTATTCAAAAAAAGTAGGGGATATTTGATTTTGGGGGCATAATACTAAAATATGCAAATGACTATGAAAAAAGTCACTATAGAACCTAACAGAAGAAACATTTCCAGTTAGATGTGACGCCCAAACGCACCAATAGCTACCGCATGGAATGCAGGTGATACTTGGGATCATCATGGGGGTCCAACCCAAGATTTGCACGACTCTGACTTTGAATGTTACAGTCATTGTGGCATTGAATTCCAGGGTGGAAACATCAGTTTAATTGTTTTAGTGACCAGAAAACAGATTTTGATATGCGTCGGCTTACCCAAAATGAAAGGTTACGTGCCCTTGGCATGCTACAGATTGGCACAACAAAGGCGGTTGTGGCGCGGACGATGAATGTTTCTCAGTCTGTCATAAGCAGGTTATGGTCCAGATACCGTGATACACAATCTGTACAGGACAGACCACGCTCAGGTCGACAACTCAAGCCCAGGATCGATTTATCCGTACCTTGGCCTTGAGAAATCGTGTCATCACAGCAAATCAGATCAGCGCTCGTCTTCAAACAAACACTGGTGTGAGAGTGAGTTGCCAGACGATTCGGAATCGACTGCATAGGGGTCACCTTCGCGCCCGACGTCCTCGCGTGATCCCTTGTTTGAGAGATCATCACATTCAGGCAAGACGTCGTTGGTGTAGGGATCGTCAACACTGGGATAATCGACGCTGGAGCAATGTGATGTTTTCAGATGAGTCAAGGTTCACTGTTGAATTTTTGGACAGACGTAGGAGGGTGTAGCGTCGCCGAAACGAGGGCATCAGACATGAGCGATTTGGGGGTGGTTCTGTTATGGTGTGGGGAGGCATCACTGTTGCTGGAAAAACGGCTTTACATGTTGTTGCAGGGCGTGTTACAGGCCAGTACTACCGGGACAACATCTTGGCAGTCCATGTTGTGCCGTTCGCACGACGTCATGGCCGCCGTTTCATCTTCCAGGATGACAACGCAAGATGTCACAGGGCCAGGATCGTTACAGGTTACCTCCAACAACAGAACATCACCACATTACCTTGGCCAGCACTGAGTCCCGACCTCTTCCCCCCATCGAGCATGTCTGGGACATGCTTGGACAGAGGTTACGTCAACGTCCTGCCAATGTCCAAGAACTTGCTGCTGCGTTGCAACAGGAATGGGACAATCTGGACCAAAATGACCTTAGACGTCTCATTAGGAGTCAACGTCCTGCCAATGTCCAAGAACTTGCTGCTGCGTTGCAACAGGAATGGGACAATCTGGACCAAAATGACCTTAGACGTCTCATTAGGAGTATGCCACGTCGGATCAATGCTTGTTTGGCAAACAGAGGAGGATTTACCCGTTACTGACTTTGTTGTGATGCTGTGGTAACTTTGCTGTTTGACCCCGGGTATCATTTTACCCTTATAATGGTCAGTCTGTGCTTTACTTAGTCTAACGATCATTTGGAATAAATCGAAGAATGTGAACTTCATTTCATTCTGTCATTTGTTTCTTCGTCAGTTTCATTAGGTGACTTTAATAACACTTAAAATTCAAATATCCCCTACTTTTTTTAATAGCATATTTCCCCTCCAAATTTAATAAAGATGTTATCAATTAAAAAATCCAACATCTGAATTATCTTGATGGGGGTGAATTTATTTTTTGAATCACTATGGTACTTAACGAAATATGAAGAATTGTAATTAACAACTAAATATTGATATCTAGCAGTTCCCGATTTAGATGAAAAGACACTGTGAATAATATCTTTCAACCGAGCTTTTAATTTACTATGAGGAATTTTAGTGTACAAAGTGGAGAAGTCAAAAGTTTGAATAGATGAGATCGAAGCAAGGGATCTAGATTGTAAACCATCAAGTAATTCTTTGGAATTTTTTAATATCCACATTTGATTATACCACTACGAGAGTATATTTTATCACAGTATTTTTGAATACCCTCTTTAACTGCAGTTAGTATATATAGATGTCAATACTTTGAAAGTGGTTTTGTGGAACATCGGGATGAACCTGCTATAAAACGTTGTTTTTAGGGATTTTTATGTAGTTTAGGTATTCAATATAACAGGGGCAAATCTGTATAGGTATCTCCGCATGGAATACCAAATGAAGTGAGTACAGATTTGTGATTGGATATAATTTCATCCTTACTAAGAGTAGATCGTTTATACGTAGCACTGTCGGTTGGATTTCCGAAATTAACAGCTCCGGATACATTCTAGTTGTTATTATTTCTAACGAGTATCAATTCATCGATTAAACTGTTTAAACTGTTACATTATCGAATATTCAGACTTGTCGTGGTATTTTCCCATATATTGATGTAAAGATATATATATTAAAACGATTCTACTCTCGGGTTAACGTCATGTATATAGAAAAATGGGGTTTTTAGAAAGAAAACTAAGACGAAATTAGTTTGATTTTATTGCTTTCTGAAAACCCCACATTTCTCTCTGTATATATCTTTATATAGACAGAAATACGTATTACGAAATTTAGTCGAATTTTGAAGTAAAGGGGCGTGTAAGAATTCAAGAAACGTGGCGAACTAGATTTTACTGCTGTGTTCTGACTGAATACAATTTCGATTTATATAAACCTGATGTTCTTACATTACTAGAATTATATGAGAACCTCCTTCATTCAAATTAAAAATGATTCACTTATACCCCCCCCCCTTACCAACACATCTTGTCTTTTGAGATGATTTTGCAAGATTAAATTGAGTCTATATTGAAAAAAAATTTGCAGCAATTGGATATTTCAGTAAAACTGATTTTTAGAGATGACATTGAGTCTACTTAAGGTTTCTAGAAAGGTATAACTGTAATTTCAGATTTATGGTCATTTTGTTTGAGAAAAAATGAGTTGGAAATGGATCCTTTTGTACGATCATTTTGAATCAACGTTGTGAAAGTCGGTATAATGTATTTTGTCAAAATTAGTATTGATATCTTCCAAAGGAGCTATATTACAATCAAAATTAGTATGTATTGATTAGTATGTATTGTACTTTCAACCTCGTTCGGTGCCTGTTGTTCTGATGTGTATAGGGGGTGGGGGAGGCCGACAAGTTAGCATAGGCGTGTTGTATCATAAAGCCTGTCGAATCACCGGTTGTGCGTGACAAGGAGTAGGGTCGCCTGTCCAACCTCGTGGGTTTTCTCCTGGTCCTCTGATTTCTCCCCACTGCTAAACACGGCAACGCGAAAGCGAATTATTGAAATTAAATTAAATCATATGTTAGTCCCGAAATGAGTTTGTGTTGCGTGGGCGCTAAACCTCTTTCTCTCTCTCTCTCTCTCTCTCTCTCTCTCTCTCTCTCTCTCTCTATCTCTCTCTGATGTGTATAGTAATAACCAATACTTGTTTGGGGCTGGGTGGCTGAATGGTTTAACGCGTGTAGGTTAGATCGTCGGCGTGATTTTCCCATGTCAGTGATGCAGGGCGAAGGGCCTGACAAGGACAGCTAGTGGTTCGAAAGGGACAGTAACCGAGGTCCCGTTCGGATGGGACAATAACCGTGGTTTCCCCTTGTCAGTGATGCAAGGGTCTGACTTAAGGTACAATAACCGAGGTCCCGTGTACACATTGGCGTGCACGTAAAAAATCCCTTGTCAGCTGGAATTCGATGTAAGAATAGATCGTAGCGCCGCTGCCCGGGCAAAATTTTACCCATGGCACACTGTATGCCGTATTCCCGGCTTCATTAACCCAGTTTAGGAGCAGAACAGTAAGACGTTAAACCCCATTTCATTTTACGTTAGGTCGTAAGGTCTTAACAGCGAAATTAGAGGAAACCCACGGGGTTAGACATGCGACCCTACTCCGTGTCACGTACTTGACTCAATGGCATAACTACTCCAGACCCCTCGCTCCCAGCTGTTAATAAATGGATGGGCATATTAACAATACAGATTAACCAGGCTTACGAAGATGAGTTCACCTACTCCACGCACCTCATCCCTAGGGGTTAATGATAAAAATGGATATACGAGCTTAACAGATTACCCAGGCTTACGATGATGTTTCCAACTAATGAATCTCTAGTTCTCAAATTGGATCAAATTTCATTTCGCTTATATCAATCATATGTTGTCGAAACGGATCTTAAAAGATGGGGTTTCAATCGATTGTACACGATTCAAATTTCAGAACAAATAATACATCTCAAGGTTTGTTATGAAATAAAATGGTTATTTAGTCACTATCATTAACACTCCAAAGTGAGAACATTTTCTAGCGCCTAGTGGATTGAATAGTTGCGCGATAAAAATATCATTATTATTAGGCTTTCAGACTTTCGTCTGAAAGCCTATTGTGATTACTAAAATTATTATTAGGGTTTCACACTGCGAAGCTTGTGTGAAACACTATTGTTTTTGTTAAAATTATTAGGGTTTCACACTGCGTAGCTTGTGTGAAACACTATTGTTTTTGTTAAAATTATTATTCTTATTATTATTATTCAGATTCCAATTTGAATAGATCTCAGCAACTACGTGTCGCATCGTTATGATTTCTTCGGTTTTACTGGGAAAGTGGGTGTGACTTAGAGGATAAAGCTATTTTGAACGTTCTGCGACAATGCGAAATGTCCGAAATCACCAAATTATCGTTTTTTAAAATATTGCAGTAATTTTAACAATAATCATTGAATTTTAACTTTCGATACATTTTGGCATAGCCGGAGACAGGGCACATAGCTACGCTACTTTCGATTTTTGATTTTCTGCAAATCTTGGAAGATATTAGGCGCCAAATTTCGAAAATTTAAAATTTTACAAAAAACTTTTTTATTTATGAATATTTTTTAGTCGTATTGTGCACTGAATTAAAGAGTCATCTGACTAGTGCAAAAATGTTAAAAAATTTTGTCTCAGTAATTTTCCTTGGCCGCCATTGGCTAATTCAGTTTTTCAGTCCTAGATTAATTTTTTATTGTTCGATTTGTATAAAACAAAGTTCATATGCTTCGTTGTCTCAATTGTCATTTTTTTTATTACCGGAAGTGTTATCTGTCGGCACCGGAAGTGGCATAATTTTACCAAAAACTACAATTTTGACGGTTAGGTACCATTTTTCGAAAACAAATATTATTTTTTGGAAAAATTATTTGACTCAAAGAGTGTGCCCTTTCAAGGCGCAAAAAATGTCGGAAGCAGTTTTTTTAATTTCGATTTCATTTTCGAGCAAATTCGATTAAATGGGTAAAAATGGTGTAAAATTGACCTATTTACAACCTATTCAGGCTTTTCAGATTTTAAAATATTTCTTCGTAACTTTTATAAACTTGTAGCTATAATCCATACGAAGAAAATGTATGTTAAAATTAGTTTGTAATTTAAGCAGTTCCCAAGAAATGGGCAGTTCTGTACAAGTCACTGTTTTCGTTATTTTGCCTGTAAAATAGTCAATTATTATTGGATTTTTATAAAAGTGACATCAGTTGATTCAAAAAGCATGTAGCGTCATATCAAGTTGATTACAATTGAAAAATTGACACCGGAAGTGACGTCATTTGGTCAAAAACTGCATTTTAAACTTTTTAAATCAATGTTTTATTCAACCATGAATAACTTAATATGTATTAATAATTTTAACTTTTGGTTTAAATTCACATATAAATACAACTCATATGGTCATATAGATATCATAAAATTGTTTCTAACTTGTTCGGTTGCCGAGAAATAGATGGTTTTCTACAGGTCACTTTTGAAGGTTTCGGGGCCATAAAAGTGTTAATTATTATTCGATTTTCATAAACGTTACACCATATTATACCTAATGCCATTTGTGATTTCATACAAGTAATTTAAGATTTTCATTATCACCGGAAGTAACGTCATTTTGGCAAAAACTGAATTTTTAGCCTTCAAAACAGATATTTTATTCAAATGAGTCTGTTTTGAAATCTTTTTCAAAGTATGGTATTTGATGCCAATCAACAAAAAGAATGAACCCATACGATCATACAGATACCAAAAAATGGTTTCTAACTTGTACGGTTGCAGAGAAATAGCAGATTTTCTACAAGTCACTTTTCAAGTTTTTTGGTCTTTAAAAGTGGCAATTATTATTCGATTTACATAAAATTGTCACTATATGATATCGTATGCCATTTCTGATTTCATAAGACTAATTGAACATTTTCATTAACACCGGAAGTAATTTAATTTTGTCAAGATCATTTACAAGTAACAAATGTATAAAATGACTTGATATTGCTGGATTGATTGGTTGATTCTACGTCCATTTTATTTGTGTGCAATGTTAATTTGGAAACCTGTTTAGTGGTTTCGTTGGTACCGGAAGTGACATATGTTCAAGTGTAACTTGGCACCGAAAGTGACATGTTTAAGAGTAACTTGGCACCAGTGAAACCCGTCATTCCTGCATGCAGGTCTAGTTATTCTTATTATTATTATTATTCTTCTTTTGTTTTGAGTAGATCTCAGCAACTGCTTGTCGCATCGTTACGATTTCTTCGGTTTTACTGGGAAAGTGGGTGTGACTTAGAGGATAAAGCTATTTTGAACGTTCTGCGACAATGCGAAATGTCCGAAATCACCGAAGTTATTGTTTTTGAAAATATTGCAGTAATTTTAACAATAATCATTGGATTTTAACTTTCGATACATTTTGGCATAGCCTGAGACAGGGCACATAGCTACGCTACTTTCGATTTTTGATTTTCGGCAAATCTTCGAAGATATTAGGCGCCAAATTTCGAAAATTTAAAATTTTACAAAAAACTTTTTTATTTATGAATATTTTTTAGTCGTATTGTGCACAGAATTAAAGAGTCATCTGCCTAGTGCAAAAATGTTAAAAAATTTTGTCTCAGTAATTTTCCTTGGCCGCTATTGGCTAATTCAGTTTTTCAGTCCTAGATTAATTTTTTATTGTTCGATTTGTAAAAAACAAAGTTCATATGCTTCGTTGTCTCAATTGTCATTTTTTTTATTACCGGAAGTGTTTTCTGTCGGCACCGAAAGTGGCATAATTTTACCAAAAACTACAATTTTGACAGTTAGGTACCACTTTTCGAAAACAAATATTATTTTTTGGAAAAATTATTTGACTCAAAGAGTGTGCCCTTTCAAGGCGCAAAAAATGGCGGAAGCAGTTTTTTTAATTTCGATTTCATTTTCGAGCAAATTCGATTAAATGGCTAAAAATGGTGTAAAATTGACCCATTTACAACCTATTCAGGCTTTTCAGATTTTAAAATATTTCTTCGTAACTTTTATAAACTTGTAGCTATAATCCATACGAAGAAAATGTATGTTAAAATTAGTTTGTAATATAAGCAGTTACCAAGAAATGGACAGTTCTGTACAAGTCACTGTTTTCGTTATTTTGCTTGTAAAATAGTCAATTATGATTGGATTTTTATAAAAGTGACATCATTTGATTCAAAAAGCATGTAGCGTCATATCAAGTTGATAACAATTTAAAATTGACACCGGAAGTGACGTCATTTTGTCAAAAACTGCATTTTAAACTTTTTAAATCAATGTTTTATTCAACCAAGAATTACTTAATATGTATTAATAATTTTAACTTTTGGTTTAAATTCACATATAAACACAACTCATATGGTCATATACATATCATAAAATTGTTTCTAACTTGTTCGGTTGCCGAGAAATAGACGGTTTTCTACAGGCCACTTTTGAAGGTTTTTGGGCCATAAAAGTGTCAATTATTATTCGATTTTCATAAACGTTACACCATGTTATACCTAATGCCATTTAGGATTGCATACAAGTAATTTAAGATTTTCATTATCACCGGAAGTAACATCATTTTGGCAAAAACTGTATTTTTAGCCTTCAAAACAGATATTTTATTCAAATGAGTCTGTTTTGAAATGTTTTTCAAATTATGGTATTTGATGCCAATCAACAAATAAAATGAACCCATACGATCATACAGATACCACAAAATGGTTTCTAACTTGTACGGTTGCAGAGAAATAGTCGATTTTCTACAAGTCATATTTCAAGTTTTTTGGTCTTTAAAAGTGGCAATTATTATTCGATTTACATAAAATTTTCACTATATGATATCGTATGCCATTTCTGATTTCATAAAACTAATTGAACATTTTCATTAACACCGGAAGAAATGTAATTTTGTCAAGATCATTTACAAGTAACAAATGTATAAAATGAATTGATATTGCTGGATTTGGTTGATTCTGCATCCATTTTATTTGTGTGCAATGTTAATTTGGAAACCTGTTTAATGGTTTCGTTGGTACCGGAAGTGACATATGTTCAAGGGTAACTTGGCACCGGAAGTGACATGTTTAAGGGTAACGTGGCACCAGTGAAACCCGTCATTCCTGCATGCAGGTCTAGTTTATTATTATTATTTTATTTTTCGGGGGAGCCTATTTCTCAGTGTCTGTAACAGATACAGATCTGGGACGTAATTTTCTATCAGGAAACCATATAGTGGCCATCCCTTCCACTGTATTTGAAACTTCTGCGCAGACCGGAAGTGGCCGAATTTTGTGCGTTGCCAAAAAATTAAAAAACGGCCGTAGATTCGTCAATTCTGTACCTATTTTCATACAAATTACATTTTTGGAAACCCTGAGTCTTTTGTCGGACGATAGCAGTTGAAAATTTTGCAATTTAGAAACTTCGCCGCTGACTTCTAGCATTCGAAAAATGAAAATATGTTGTTTAAGACACATTTTTTGTTATTTTTCAAAATTTTCAAAGTTGACCTACATTTTTGGATACCTGAAGGCAATCCGGTTCCAGTAATATAAGTTTCATTCAGAGTCATCGCCCTTTATTTTTCGATTTTTTTCGAATTTTCTTCACATTTTGTGAGCTTAAGTTTCGTTTTACGGCCGGATCGACGTTTCTGAAATTCCTGGAACATGAAGTAATATGGTCAAACCACCGTTTAAAGCAATTTCAACAACAATCCGTAAACCGGAAGTAGTCGAAATACTATGCGATATTTTGAAAAAAACGTGAAAAATTGGTGTTTTGGGTAAAAACACGATTTTTCCGTCCGATATCAACGGATTAAACAAATTAAGGTATCATTTGGTCGGGCGGTAATTGGACCACTGAATGATACCCAATTCGTACGGATACGATCAGCAGGAAGCAAAATATGACTCGCTGAAAATCAAGTATTTTCTGATTTGGAGCGTTTTTAGATGCCTGTATCTCGAAAACTGCTCCACAGTTTTTTATGAAACTTTCTCTATCGAGAGACCTTGCAGTAATCTTGTGTACGAAACATTCCATTACGACTTTGAAATATCTGGAAAAGGTGAAATAACGGACTGAAAATCGAAAAAAGTCGAAAAATCGTGAAATTTTGGAAAATGCTCTGCTATTTTTTTATTTTAAGAGATTTTCAAAAAAAATTTGTATATTCAGATCGCTGACCTAATTACGATTCTAACGATGTATAATATGTATGTAGTTATTGAAATTTAATTTTTGATATTTTAAATTTTTTGCATTTTTGGCACTTTTGAACCTAGGATTTCTCAGGGGCATTTTATCTGATCAGATAATGTAATATATCATTACAGAGCCCTGTGGCTATTTTAGTGCCTAAACCGGTTATCAAAACTATATCGACAATAATAACCATACCGGAAGTATTCAAAAAATGTAAAAAAAAGGTTAAAAACATTGTCGCACTTGCAAAAAACTTGATTTCTCCCTTAGGTAATAGCGGACCAAAAGAACTAAAGTGTCGTTGGATAGCCCTATTAATGGACCATCATATGGTATCTAAATAATACGATATCGATGGTAAGGAAATAAATTATTGTGTGCCAAAAATCTAGTATTTTCCGATTTTTTAACATTCTGAGACGTCCTTTTCTCGAAAACGACGCCGCAGATTTTTCTTAAACTTTTCTTACTCAAAGTCCTATCGGTTGTCTATATAGTGAATCCAAAATGAAAAGCATTGAAATAATATAAGTGGTCGAAAAATGGCCTCAAACTTTGAAAAAAACTGAAAAATCGTTAAATTTTTGGAAACGCTCTTTAATTTATCTTTTTTTCCCAAACTACTCAATGGATGTTTCTGACACTTCTGGTACAGAAAGTTAATTATCCAGAGAACTTCGTAAAGCTATCATGACAACGATCGTAAAACCGGAAGTAGTCGAAAAAATGTCCGATATTTTGAAAAAAATTATTTTTTTTTACGAAAACCTTTTTTATTTATGAATATTTTTTGATGATATTTTACACAGGGTTAAAAATATCATCCTACTTGAGCAGAAATGAGAAAAAAAATTGTCTCGGTAATTTGCGTTAGCCGCCATCGGCTAATTTAGTTTTTCGTACCCAGAAAAATTATTTATTGTTCGATTTGTATAAAACAAAGTTCATATGCACCGTGGTCACAATTGCAATTTTTTTTGTTATGGTGAAATTTTTCTGTCGGCAACGGAAGTGACGTAATATTAACAAAAACTACAATTTTGACAGTTCGGTACCACTTTTTGAAAGCAAATATTATTTTTTTTTCAAAACTGATATAACTAAAAGGATGCACCCTGCAAAGGTACACAAAATCCTTAGCTCATATTTTTTAATTTCAATTTCATTTTCGGGCAATTTCGAATAAAATGTAAAATAAAGTGTAAAATTCAGTTATTTACAATTCATTCAGCGTCTTCATATTTTGAAATATTTATTTGTAATTTTCATAAACTCGTAGCAATAATCCAGACGAAGAGAATGTATGCGAAAATTAGTTTGTAATATGAGCAGTTGCCGAGAAATATGCAATTTTGCATGCATCACTTTTCACGTTATTTTGCCTATAAAAGAGTGAATTATTATTCGATTTGCAATAATTTTTTGCCATTTGATGCCTAATGCCAATTTGGACTAGGTCAAGCCAATTTTAAATTTTCACTGTGACCGGAAATGACGTCATTTGGGCAAAAACTGTATTTTTAACCTAAAAAACAAATATTTTATTCAAATGAGTCTGCCTTATAATATTTTTAAAATCATGATATTTGATTCCCACCAACGAATAGAATAAAGCCATACGACCATACGGATACCACAAAATTGTTTCTAAGTTAACATTTTCAATATCACCGGAAGTAATGTAATTTTTGCAAAAAACGTATTTTTAGCCTTCAAAACAAACATTTTTTTGAAGTGATTTATATTCATTATTCGTTTAACTTTATAACGTCTGACTCTAATGGGCAGTAAGATTGAATCAATACCATCATATTGATATCAAGAAAAGGCTTCTAGCATGTTCCCTTGTCGAATAATAGCCAATTTTCTCAGGGTCACTTTTAAATTTTATACCTTCTTAATTTCAGTTTATGGGTTATAGGTTGATTATTTATTGCCCGATATGTATAAAACAAAGTTTGTATTTTGTATGTTGCGAATTTTCGACTTATTTTTCACCTATAAAAATTTCTTTCGGCACCGGAAGTGACGTAATTTTGCCATAATTTACAATTTTGACCGGTCTTTTCGCCAGCAAATATTACTTTTACATATGATAGAGGGTGTCACTGAAGCAAAACAACTAAAGTATACTTTGGTAGCTCAATGGATCGGCTATGGTATAATGAACTTCCTGTATGATTCCTGAAAGCCGGTTCAGTGCTGCTTGCAGGTCTAGTTATTATTATTATTATTAATTAATGTCGCGCTTCTCTGAGTTAATGAAGACGGGTATACGCCATGCAGTTTGTCAGTGGCGTAATGTTGCCCTGACAAAAGTGCTACGGCCTATCCTTAACTCGAATTCCAACTGTAAATGGGTTTTTTACTTTGTCACTAACGGGTGCATGGGACCCAACAGCCATCCTTGACAGGCCCCCAGTAACACTATTAGTGATAACAGAAATCATTTTCGTATATATAGGATATAATTACATCGGGAACAGAATCTAAAACAGCTATATTAAAAAAGATAAACACGGTATACATTGCTACTTCATAACAAGCACTCTTTCCACACGGCAGCGGTTGAACTCAGGTGAGTCCATACGCCTCTCCCCGATCTTCTCTCTTCCTCTACCCCCTAGGGCATGTCTGACTGTCAGTAAACTCGTGATTATACAGTGCCCAACACCAGGAGAGTGGTACGAACGGAAAACCAACTTCTAAAAAATAATTGAGTCTCACAGCACAAAGGCAACATTATACGAACCTTAGACCTATTGACTGAGCGACTAACAACTATATTAAGGGTGTTTAGTCCTATTCTTGTGGGGGGGGGGGGGTGACCTAGTGGTGGTCTAGAGTGCCTCGCTTCGACATCTAGCTGGCCGGTCACCTCTGGCTTGCGGCTGTGGTTTCGAGCCCTGGTGTGAGCGTATGTGGCATGTAGATAGGGGCGCCTTCTCAACCTCGTGGGTTTCCTCCGGGCACTCCGGTTTCTTCCCACTGCTAAAGACCCCTACGCGCAAGCGAATTATTGAAATAAAATTAAACCATATGTTAGTCCCGAAATGACCTAGTTTGTGTTGAGTGGACGTTAAACCCCATTTCTCTCTCTCTCTCCCTATTCTTGGGAACCTTGAAATAGACGATTATGGGTCTAAAATCACATAGTAACGTTACAGATGCATTATGTAAGATTTAGATAGAGAACTAGCCAATCATGCTATAATAGTTCAAAAGTAGATAATATAAAATGAAAATTTCATTCAAATTACTCTATTGCAAGCGGAGATATTAGCCTTTGAACGTTTGACAGACGTGTGCATTAATTTTAACCACCGTACTGGTTGATCGAAGCTAAGTCTCGTTCCTCCACGTTTGATAAAATCAAAGTTTCGCTGAACCGTTGTAATCTATTTAATATCGGAGAAATCTGATGGGAGTTGATTAAGGCCTGGATCAGTTAATTGATGCCTAATTTATACATTTCGGGCCTAAGGAGAGACCGGCAATAGGAAGATTTAGCTCTTGCATAATGCATGTTTAAGTGAATTATATTCATATTTGAAAATACGTAACAGTGAAAAGTCAACGACAAGCAGTTACGGCGCCAGTCGTCGGTGGTTGGAGGGGCAAAGTCCAAAATTAAGGGGGCAAAGCCACGAGCTTCAATTAGGGGTAGGGGTGGGGCTCCCCCAGAAAATTTTGAAAAACAGGCACCCCTAGAAAATTTTGAAAAACAGGCTGCCGGAAATGCAGTCTGGCAGTATTTCAGGCAATGACCTCCCCCAGAAAATTTTGAAAAATTGCTGTCTGACAGTATTCAGTCAGGCACCGATTGTCGAGATAAATAAATCTAATCACACACCGCCCGTCGCCTGATCACTAGTTTATCCGATCAGAGATCAAAATGGCAAACGAACGGACGCGTTAACCTCAACGAAGTACCCTTGTGAGCGCCAAAGTAGCGAGTTCTTGTTGGGATTTTGGTGACCTCCCCCAAGAAAATTTTGAAAAATAGACTGTTGGAAATGATGCCTGACCATATTCAAACACCGATCGTAGATCACTAGTTTATCAGACCAGAGAGGAAAGTCTCAAACGTGCGGAGTCAGTGACTCAAAGTGAATGAATATTTTCGACGCTATATTTTGTAAAACAGACTACCGGGAATGTCGCAGGTAGCATTTCAGACGGTCGTCGAGATATATAGAGCTGGCCAGATGATGTTCGTCGCCAAATCACCAGCTTATCCGAAAAAAGAGGAAGGTGTCAAACCAACGGAGTGAGTGTATCAAGTGAATGCTTATTCTCGCCCCGTTGAACCTATACCCAAAAACTTTGCGGATCGTAAAAAGCACTTCTCAAGTAGTTTTACAGCAGGATGGGCTAGTAAAAAAATCACTCGATATGCAAGTCTATGACTGAGTGGGGATGTGGGATTTAATCACCGTACGAGGTATTGATTACCAAAACGTATCACAATTTGTTTTTATTTTCTAAAATTATTGGGGGTGGGGGCAAACAGGGGCCCCCTTAGCGCCGCCAATGACGACAAGTCGTATGCGTATTCTTTGCCCACTCTAGATATTTTTTGATTGTTATCAAAGTGATTTTGTGAATCAACGATATATCACACGGTATGTTATTGATTCCCCGGCTACACGTGACAGGAGTAGGTCGCTTGTCCAACCTCGTGGGTTTTCTCTGGGCACTCCGGTTTCCTCCCACTGCTAAAGACCCCACTAAACAAGCGAATTATTGAAATAAATTTGAACCATGCGTTTTTCCCTGAATGGCCTAGTTTGTGTCGAGTAGGGTTGAAACCATCCCTTTCTCTCTCCCTCGCTCTCTCTCACCCTCTCTCTCTCGAGTAGGGTTAAACTCACCTCCTCTCTCTCCCTCGCTCTCTCTCTCTCTCTCTCTCGAGTAGGGTTAAACTCACCCCTCTCTCCATCTCTTTGCCTACAGGAATCGGTGGTCCTGGAATGATATGTCACCGCAGAAGCAAATCCTAGAAACGTTCGTATTCAAGGCTGAAGGACCAAATATCCTACCCAACCCCATCTCTCTTTTTTTTTATTGAATTTAAATTGAACCATATGTCCGTCCCGAAATGACCTAGTTTTATGCCGAGTGGACGTTAAACTCTCTTTCTTTCTCTCTCTCTCTTTCTCTCTCACTAGGAGTAGGCTTAAACCCATCTCCTCTTTCTCAACCACTCTTATAGAAATATCGTCATGGAACTCACCCTTAATTGTCTTGATACCATGTTTGACGGTAAACAATAATATCCTAGTAACTATCCTCTACATAAACAACTAAACAAAATAACCATCACTCAATCCACCTTCTTTAATTCATATGGAACACGCGATTTCACTTTCCGATTTACAAATATGTATCTGGTGCGTTATTACTAGACACATACACGTATAAGACCAACATTGAATTTACATTTCCCATCGTTTCCGCGTTCAATTGAATTTTTTAAAAACTTAGACTAATTTAACAGTAATTACATTTGCAGACGAATAAGAGAAATCTTTACACCAATTATCGGCTATTTACATAAGCAAAGAGCTACAATGCCGTTCAAAAAATATTTCTTTTTCATGCAATTGATAAGAGTCCTTAAACAATTGATAGAGTTCTTATACAAATGGTTGCTTATTGATATACAGCTCGATATGCAATGGCACACCCAAACACGCGCGGTTTTTACTATTTGTATATATAAATCTATATGTCATAATATCCAGCTGACATAGTCTCGTTCTCTGATATGGGGTTTAACGTCCCGCTGTTATGTACCAACTGGGCTGTTGACTACGGGTAAACGCCATACCGTATGCTATGAAGGAAAATCCATGTAGATGAGATTTGGCCATGCAGTGCGCTTTTGGAGCAAATATACAATTGAAATTATTTTAGCAGATTGTCTAATGGTTTGGATTGTTCGTACTTGGTTTTATTTTATTATCACAACTGTTACACTGACGTGGTTTCGAATCCTAGGTCGAACTTGACAAGGATTGGGGTCGCCTGTCCAACAATGTGGGTTTTCGTCGGACCCCTGTTACTCCCGAAAAAGCCTAGTTGGTGTCAAATGGATGTTAAACCCGGCTCTCAGTGCCCTTTTGGAGCAAATATACAATTGAAATTATTGGAACCAATCTGCTAAAATAATACAGAACACTTTCTTATTTAGAAATTCATGGAAGGGAAACTTCCTACTTTCCTGCACCAATCGTTCTCATGGTAACAGGCTTGCGCTATGTAATGCGTCTTGAGAACAAATGAATGGGTTTGATTTAGACCTACTCAAAATAATATTTAATCTTTGATAATTAGCAAGAATTAAATAATATTGAATAATAATTACGGAGTGTTCTTTGGGATATCGGGTTTTTGTACAATCCGAAAGACTAGACACTGTTCCTCGCCAGAGCAAATCACGCTGGATAATCACAGGATACTTTCTACGCCAATATCGGAATCGAACTCAGGACGCCATGCTTGGCGACCAAGAACCATTGTTCCTCCAAATAGCAAAAATATACAATTCAGTGTAAATATGTGTTAAATTAATTAAATTTAAATTAAATTAGTCATTTATATTGCGCGATTTATCCAGGATACGTGCTCAAATGCGCTTAGTCGTAAGCTCCCGTGAAAAGAATAGTCTTCAATCTGGATTTAAAGGTGTTCGTATCATCTATTTGTTTTAGTGTTAGGGGTAGATCGTTCCATAAAACAGCAGCAGACTTCATGAACATCCTATCACCGTAGTTGGTTCTGAATGTAGGTACAGAAAGTTGGGAGTCCACTGCCCGATCTTAGCGTACGTGTTGGTTTGTATTCTTTTAGTAATTCTTGCAGATATCTAGGTGCTCTGCCATTAATGGAGTTGTGAGCGATGACTCGAATTTTATATTGGATTCTGTATCTAATAGGGAGCCAATGTAATTCTTTTAGAGATGGTATAATGTGTGATCTGATTGGAGCGGTATTTTGAATCCTTTGGAGTTTGCTAAGTAAAGTTTGAATGATTCCATATAATAGGCTGTTACAATAGTCAAGTTGTGATGTTACCATGGCCTGAACAAGAGATTTTACAGAAGAGTTATCTAGATATTTTGATCTAAGTAAAGTGTGGAATCCATGATAACTCCAAGATTCCGAGCACTGGCTGAATAACAATTCAAATTCCGGAAGGTTACTTTTGGATCTAATAATGAGGTATTCTTTTTTTTCATCGTGTAGTTTTAAGAAGTTATTTGTCATCCAATATTTGATATCTTCTATACATTTTTGCAATTTAGACAGAGAACCTGTAGCCGTTTTAGAGTCCGTTGGTTTAAATCCCAGATAGAGTTGGGTGTCGTCTGCATAAAGATGGGAATCTAATCCATGGCTGCAAGCTATGTCGCCAACTGGAAGCGAGAGAAATGGGGTTTAACGTCCACTCGACACAAACTAGGTCATTTTGGGACTAACATGGTTTCATTTTGTTTCAATAATTCGCTTGCGCGTAAGGGTCTTTAGCAGTGGGAGGAAACCGGAGTTCCCGGAGGAAACCCACGAGGTTGAGAAGGCGCCCATATCTCCATGCCACATACGCTCACACCAGGGCTCGAAACCACAGATGCAAGCCAGAGGTGACCGGCCAGCGAGAGGTCGATGCGCGGCACTCTAGACCACTAGGCCATCCCAACCCCCACTTTAGGCCATCCCATCCCCATCCAACTGGAAGCGTATAGACAGTAAACAGAATCGGACCCAATATAGACCCTTGTAATACACCATATATAAGATTGTTGGGGTTTGATTTGATATTATTAATGAAAACTGATTGATGGTGTTTTCTCAAATATGAAGTAAACCCCAGAAGGGCATCACCGGTAACTCCAATGCGTTCTTCAAGAGTTTAAAGAAGAACTTGATGGTCAATGGTGTCGAAAGCTGCTGAGAGGTCCAACAAAACTAGAATAGCTGCCTCAGTGGCATCTACTGAATGTTAACTCAATATAATCCTTAATCTGACTTTGATTTTGATCTATATTTCGTTTAGTTTTTTTTGTTTGTTTTTTTATATAGTTTCCATGATCTACACAACATCAAGATCTGACATTGATTCATCAATCAGCGGTGACGTTTCTAGTGGATCACCCACAGTTCCGTTTGTTAGAGGTCAAGAAGTTGCCGTAACAGACCGAAGCATTGGCTAATACCCCATATCATTCAGAACACGTCAATTATAATAACTTTTCAGATCCTAGCGTAGTAAAGATAAGTACAACGAAATCTTTACTATAAAAACGAAACGAAATAGGATCTGTGTTTGGATTATCTTGAAAATATATTACTTCTTGTAATAATGATAATAAGGCTTTATTCATGCACTGATCCTCGATTTGGCAAAGGAGGACCTTTCGGCATCATGGACGGACATCACTTCTTTTTTCTTTTCAATGAGTTGCTCAGCCACCATCAGTAGTCTATCAGCCCGACAGTCGCTAGTTGATTCAGAGCCGCCAAATTGATGTTAGTGATGCTTTATGTGGAGACAGGTGTAGTAGCTGAAGGCGTGGTAGCTCCTGTGATGACTTACAGGGGTGTATCAAGTAGTTATGGTAGCTCTGTGCCGTCTTGTATATCTTCCGAGTCTTGGAGTGGCTCGGAAGCAGTAGTAGAAACCTTCGCCTGCAAGGAGACAACGTTCCGCCTTTGGACCTCTATTATATGGGGACAGAGGAAGCCAAAACTCTAATAAATCCAGCAGCTCCTCTCTGACGTGGTGATGTCAGCTTGACAGACTTCAATCGTCGCAATTTACCCAGTCTGGTCCGGACGCTATGGAATCACTTCTTTAGTTCCTCTTCGCTATTACCCATCAACTTGGTCTGATCTGCCTAAAGCTTTGTCTTACCCTGCTTGTCCAACCAGGCCCTCGGTTTCTTATTATACAAACACGCATTTGCCCTTATAAACTCCACCATCAGCTCTTCTTGTTCATCAGTGAGCTTTATGAATGTCTGTGCCTTCTTCATGAGTCCAGTGTCAGAAACAACAGCACTATCATACTCTTCTTCCTGGTCTAGTGACTCAGTAGGTGGCGGGGTGGCAGACTTTACTTTCTTTGCTGGACCCTTCTTCTTACAACTAGGCTTCCCCTTTGACATCTTAAAACAATTATTTGCAATACCTGTTGTCGATGAAGAGGTAGAAATATCTATGAATGATGGATTGCTTTGAACGGATTTTATACCCTGCAAATTCTTCCGCGGGAAGTCCTCAAACCGTCCGCAATTGATTCGCGGCTTCCGCAAGTAATCTGCAAACGAGTCCTTTATCAACCGCGCCTAATCCGTGACTAACCCGCTCTGTAATGCATCATTATATATGGTGTTAGGCTATTTACGCCACTTCAGTATCTCATTTAGCGTCTAATTCGTAACCCTTCGTGAACATACCGCGCTTTTATTTCGCAGGCGAAGGTCTTCCGTATTTTTCCTTACACGAACGCATGTAATCCGTGACTATTTGACACCCGCGGAAAGTGACGGAATGTCTGCGGTATACATGCGGACAACTTGCGGCAATTGCGTTTGTATACGGAATAACAGTGGAAAACTTGCGAATGTTACGGATCGCCCTCGGTTTAACTGCGGAAGAGCACGAACAAATTTTTCCGCAAACGTTCTTTTGAAGGCTGCGGATAATGTGGAATGAATACGGATTCACTGCGCTTCCTAGCGGAACAATATGGTACAACAGGAAATACATACTGTACTTTGCGGTATAATTGCGGATTTGCTTCCGCAAGTCTTCCGCGGTCTAGTGAAATGGGGATATAAGGCCGTGCTTTGTTTTTTCAAAACAGTGATTTTATAGGCGGAATCCGGTGTCATCCTTTGATCTGTGAAATGGATATTTTCCGTGTAATTTTTTCCACTTTGCCGCGTAAAAATGCCGAAGCTTTTCTGTAGAAGCCATTCCGCGGACGTCCGTGAGTACAGTAGCCTACGCAGCTCAGTGAAATGGGGGCATACACTAGGATCTGGAAGAGTTGTTATCATTGACGTGTTCTGAATGGTGTCAGCTATAAGCCAATAAAAGGGTCTGTTACGGCAAGCTTTAGGCTTGTTTTGCACGGGACTGTTGGTAATCTACAAGTAACATCAATGCTGATTGGTTAATCAAATGTCGGACGTCGTAGGCCAAAAGCCGTTTGTATCATCCCTGACGTGAGCTATCGCAACAACTGGTAATATCTTCTTGCAGTGTAGGCAAAAAAAAAACGAAACGAATATAGATCTGTATTTAAATCAGATTGACCTATTTTTCATACATTTTTGTTGTGGAGAGTAGTTAATTGTAATGACGAGCTGCCTTCAAACAGTGACGTAATATTTTGAATTGCTTACTATTTATATTTAGACCAATGATTCACAAATATGTAAAGCCTGTATTCTAATTAAATTAGACAAAGAATATATAGGTCAATATAGTTTGTCTATTTAAATATGCATTATTTAAGCTTCAGATGTTATAGAAACTATTAATTAGACTTTTGTTTACATGACAAACTCGAAATCAACTCTGTAGACCCTCGGATGTCATGGAAATAGCTCGGATTAAACAGTAGTCCATTTAAAATTAAATTAGTAAATGGCTGATCAAGCAAACGTTTATCGTTACTCGGTGACGTCGCTACCGGAAACTGGTGATGAAAGGCCTGCCAAGCGAGAGTACTATTGCTACTGAGAACGTGACTTGATAATCAAGAAATGTGGATGGAGTTATTGTCAGGCAATCAAACGATCGACAATTCTCGTAGACGGTGTAGACACAGTCAATGCCTGTTTCTAGTCCAAACACCCAACAGTGACAACTCCGTTCAGAATAAAGTAGTGTGACTGAAATGTTCAATATTTTCTTCTTTCTTGATTATAGTAAAAATATGGCCAACTCTCTATTAAACTCTTAACTAATGTATCTTTAGTAGTTCTTCATCCACTGATGGGGGGTTGGGATGGCCTGGTGGTCTAGAGTGTCGCGCTTCGACCTCTAGCTGGCCGGTCACCTCTGGCTTGCGGCTGTGGTTTCGAGCCCTGGTGTGAGCGTATGTGGCATGGAGATAGGGGCGCCTTCTTAACCTCGTGTGCAGTCCTGTTTCCTGCCACTGCTAAAGACCCCTACGCGCAAGCGAATTATTGAAATAAACTGAAACAATATGTTGGTCCCAAAATGACCTAGTTTGTGTCGAGTTGACGTTAAACCTCATTTTTCTCTCTCTCAACCACTGATGACATTTTGCGTTTTACTGAATTGCTGTTTGTCAATATGGTTATTTGTACAAATTGGTAGTACACGTAAAATATTTCAAAAGCATCCATAGTGAAAAAAAAGTTCTCTTTAGTCTCAAATATCAAGACTGGTTCTGTAACTGGGCAAGTTACAAAAAGTGTTATGGAGAGTTGAAGTTAAAAAAAAAAACCAATCATTACGTAGCATTTATCTGTCAGGACGGAACATCATTAGAAGATTACTTGATGTATGATAACAACTAAGAGACAGAGAAATGAAATGAAATTGGGTTTAACGTCCTACTGTTTTGCTTCTAAACCGGGTTAATGAAGATGGGTATACGCCAAACAGTGTGCTTTGAGGGAAATTTTGCCCGGGCAGCGGCCCTACGACCTACTCTTATATCGAATTACAACTGCCAAGTGATCTTTTACGTACATGCCAATGTGTACACGGGACCTCCGTCCAGCATCACTGACGAGGGAAACCGCGGCGGAAAATCGAGATGAACTTCCCCGGCCAATACAGGGATCGAACAACCGTCCTAGAGAGAGAGAGAGGGGGGAGGAGATAGGTGTTAACAACTAACACATTGTTCAATTTTATCTCAATAATTCGCTTGCGCGTTGGATTCTTTAGTAGTGAAAGGAAAATAATGCAGTGATTGTAGAAGTTAACCATTTGTCTGTTGCATTTGAACTTTTTTTTATATCATCTTTTTTTTTACTTTAATGTTAAATATCCTACGCAAACACGGACAGTTTTTAATTCTCTCTAGAAATTTATATACAACATAGACTGTAACGTTACCTCTAAAACACGTAGAATTTGGTCAGAAATCTTAAAGTTTTAATAAGGCCTAATCTTGAAACCAACAACGTGAGCAATGTGAACAGAAGCTTTGCGGTTCATTTTATCTTTAAAGGGCATATGGCTATATTTTTAAACCTCCCACTGCTAAACACCCCTAAGCGGAAGCAAATTATTGAAATAAAATTAAACCATGTCAATTTTATTTCAATAATTCGCTTGTGCGTATAAGTCTTTAGCAGTAGGAGGAAACCGCGGGATCTGGCGAAAACCCACGAGGTTGGACAAGCAACCCTACTCCTTGTCACGTACAACCGAGGAATCGAAATTACGCCAGATGACTAAATCCAAGCCTTTTGATACAGTGCGCACTTTTTAGCACTCGGCCATTCACCCCCTCCGTACCCAGTGACTCTACATTGCCGCTTCCCACACCATTGTCAGATGAACTTTCTCGGCCAACACAAGGACCAAACACAAGACCTCGAGATTAGCGCGCCATCATCTTATACTCAATTAGCCACATACATAAATTGTATGTAAATATTGTGTCATTTTATATGATATTTATGTTTCATTTAATATTCTGTAATCCTGGTGCTTGTTTAATATGCAATGTTACTTTTATGTACAAAAGTTTCATTAATTTTTTTTAATGAGCAAAGGGTTCTATGTCAATTAATAATTTCTACAATAGCGCATATTTATTATTTTTCAGCGAGCCAACATCTTACATTGACTTAGCCACTGAAACTCTCCATTGCTTATGACGTTTGTCGATATATGTATGTTTCATTTGTTAATAACCTGCAATCCTGGTGCTTGTGTATCTCATTACATAGGTGATCTTTGTATTTTAGAATAGTATTATTTTCTTTGGAAAGACAGAGAGAGTGTGAGAGAGACACAGGAAATGAAATGAAATGGGGTTTAACGTCCTACTATTTTGCACCTAACCTTGGCCTACTCTTATATCGAATTTTACGTGCACTCCAATGTGTACACGGGACCTTGGTTTTTCGTCCGAGCCGAACGACTAGGCAGCTGTCCTGGTCAGGCCCCTCCTTCTGCATCACTGACAAGGAGAAATCACGTCAGAAAATCGAGATGAACTTTCTCGGCCAAGGAGACATTAATTAACTTATCTAGACTATAATAAACTCTTGATGTCAAGGCTAGCCTTCGATGTTGGCGGATTAAATTCATATATGCCTCTTAACGGCCATTGATAATTAAATCAATATAGTGGGTAATCGAGACTATGCTGTTTATATTAATGATTTAAGTAATGATGACCGAGGCTATGTGAATATTTCACTCGCTTCGTTCTCAGTTAATAGAGGACCAATGTGACTGAAATTTTCAGCAAATTACCTTTACACTATGTAGTTTTTAACTATTATAGTGAGAACTGACATCTCTTTATCTTATCTCCCATAATATATCTTTAATTAGTAATGTAATTAACGGTGTTCATTAACATTCCAGATGTCTATTTAGTATTGATTTGGCAGCATTATTTAATTTGTCCTACCATTAAATGAATTAATTTATTGTTCTGTCATTAAAGTTTAAGCAGAACAAAAACAAGTGGTGTTCCATGCGAAATTCACTAAATTGGATTATCATTACGAAATCCATTAAATACGTATGCATTATGTAAATTTTTAGCGAAAGAGTAGGCGTTCAACCAATTTAGTTTAATTTTGTTTGACAAGATGTGGCATAGATTGTTAATGATCTACATGACATCAACATGCTGTGATGTTGTATAATATTTCATAAGGTTTATATCCTAGCAAGCTGTTGTCTACAACAATAATATCTGACCCGCAAAGCCGGATTAAACAGCCAAGCGCGTACAGTATGTCCAATTATTGAGAGACTCACAATAAATAAACATCTCTAAATATCTCGGCAATTACGCCACAATATTTATATATACATACCAAGCCTTAAATCAATTCAACACATTTATAGTGACTAAATAAACGATCATGTTGTACTTAATAAGCTATGGCCATATAACATCTATAAATAAATGACTGAAACATAACAAAAAGCTGGAACAAGAAATTGAATTTAGATATACACATGTATGGTAACTCAACAATTGTTTTCAGAACCTTGTACTACTGCTAGTATCATGCTCTTGCTGACGAATGTTTTTCAGAGATATTTTTTGACTACTAAACCAAAAGTTGCCACTCCTATTCCTAACGGTACATCTAATGATAAAGCAATTTAAAAAAAAACGAACGCAATTTCTAAAGCTGCTATATTAACCAAGAATCTAAATGTTACTGCTATTCAAAATCGTCAACAGTATATTTTTTACGGCTGTTATTGTTGATCGACTGGTATACATGGCTATTCGTAGTATCACAGCAATTCATAGTCTCGAGACCCAGTCACTGCAGCGTGCACATAAGCCGTGTTGAGTCCAACTTTCTGTAGAGAGCACGGGTCATCCTAACAAATACACAAATCCCAAACCAAACCACCCCTTAAAGCAGCTAAGTCTCTGACTCAATATCATTTAAAATCTTCGACATTGAAAACACAAATTATTTGTCAATTTAAATCAACATGGATGTTGTGATCTTACTGGTAAAAGATGGGCTTCTGATACCCAATATTTAAGACAAAGTAAACATTATTTATTGGTATAAGAATTGTGTACAATAATGCGTTTCAGCGCCATTTGTAACAAGCGACTAGCAGAACGAGGCTAGACATTCCACAAGTCATGTCAAACGGTAACGATATCTGAAGAGCATGCGCAATAAATAATATCGATGTAGACTGGAATAACCAGACGCTAGAAGTTGACATTCGATTGAGACTTCCGACGTATTTAGCCAAGATTAGAGTAAAAATGGAAACACTCATATTACATTATTGTATGCGTTGCGACCTAATTGTGTCAATTTACAGGTCCCACATATTAGCGATTGACCTCCATTAAAGGGACAATAACATTCTTGCTGGATTGGTAGCTCCAGAAAATAAATAATACCCTTATTCTAAGTACTAGATGTTTAAATGTCCTACCTGAGAGTACCTGTTGTGTAAATTATCCATTACAACCTATTTTATTTGTCCAGAGGGTTCGAAAATATTTTAAAATCCAAGTCACATTTGAAAAGGTTTACGTTAGACTTTTCAAATCAATTGGTTGAATTTTTCCAATTTTTTAAATTAGGTGTGTTAAGATGAAATTTATATCATCATTTAATTGGAATATTCTAAAATAATACGATTTGTTGACCAGAATGAAGATTGGGACATATTTTTCAGTTACAACAAGAGTGTTATTGGGGCTTTAAATTGTAGCATAAATTTTATAATTACCCAGGAAACGAGCTAGATAGTAATGACTGATATATCGTGTTTTGTTTCACTGTCATTGTAGATAATATTAAACGACGACAGACGATATATTTTATGAGTTGCCATGGTAATAACAGAATGTACACATATATTTAGATAGATAATAAAATATATGTATACAGCTTTATATAAAATAAACAGAGAACAAAGTATTGCACCACCCGAACCATGATGGGCTCAAACAAATGCATTACGTAAATAAATATATTCGAACGTTTACTGACACACAAACGAAACCTGACAATGGAGACCGTAACAGGTCTACGGTGCCAGGAAAATCAGCCATTGGATTAAATGGGAAAGTTTTTAAGTGCACTGTGTTCAGTGTCTTCATTGGACACCTTTTGGGGCCAATTAGCTCCACTCTGGTCAGGGGGAAAGGTTCTATGATAATTACCTCCGTCATACCACCGAATGATGAAGCGCTCAAAAGAAATGTAATAAGTAAATAGATACACTGTGCGCCACCCAGGCCCGGATCCAGGATTTTGTCGAGCGGGGGGGGGGGGGGCACACATTGGAGCGAAGGGTAATATGTCACAACCTTGGATTGCTTGGGCGGAGACAATGCGTAAATCATGTTAATATCATCTATTAAAGAGCAGATATGTGAACTACAACAGTAACAAAGCAAACGAAAATGAAAATCAACTATATCACTGGGCCTCACTGTCTCTTGAATGGATTTACATTTTGGAAATAGGGAAGTAATTACTAATGTACAATTGAAAATGTAGTTACAATAAGTGAGTTATAGCTGTGCCTTGAACCGTCTGGTGATTTCGAAAAACGAGTAAACAATATTGAGTGAGTTGTCTATGTCGTCAATTCCGTGCAATAAGACAGTAGTGTTTCGATGGATAGTCGGTAAATTATTTATTGTATTATTTCGGGCATCTGAATATAACGAGCAATTCAATGAGAAATGTTCAGTATCTTCAAGGTGATGATCACATTTACAGCATGGATTGTCAGAAATATGACGTAATATTTCCGTCCATTTAGATTGCTGCAAGAGAGACGCGGTTTATGAATGAATGATTTGGTTTGTACGGGATCCAAGCGAAAAAAAAATTGGTGGTATTGAATCTTGAGCCATAAGTTGCGAATTCAAAATATTTAGAGATATTAAATTTTTTGTGTCTGCACTTAGTTTGTTTCATTCGATTATTGACGATGGTATGAAAGAATTGTAGAAAATGTTTGTTTAACATTTATATTCAGGTAGGCTTGCGTTTGGGAGATTATAATGTGCGCTTTTTGTCAAGATCAAATCATGAATATAAGATGGATTACAACTTTGGGTTGAAGGAATTGTCAGTTAGCTGAAATTCAACCGTGTATCTGTTATCGCTGTCACTTCATTTATAAAGAAGGATAACTCGTGTTTTCCTTTCGCGATCGTCACTTGCTTTTGTTGAAATTTGATTACACATCTTTCTTTAGCTATGATCTCTGTGTTAAAATTATATGTGATAATAACTGACACCAATATTGACCTATAAATCTAACCACGCGAAATAATTAATCGACGTGTTACAAAGATGAACTATTTTTATGCGTGGCGATACGAAATTGAAAAAATATTATTATTGAATCTAATTTGTGATTGAATCAGCGGATAAGATATCTTATTTTTTAAACTTTTGATTACTTTTATACCTTCGCGATTTAATTAAGATTCCTGGAGGCAGACTGTATTAAATTTCACCATCTCGCTACCCACAATAGTTCGACTCTTTTCTACCCTTTTTGCATGCCCATTTTTTTGTTGATTTTTAGGGTCTAGAATGGACGAAGAGGTTTTGAATTAATATTTTCTGCCAGGCTTTGGTAAATATGCATGATTTTGAGAAGGAAGGATAACGGTGTTATCAGGTTGGCTACAGTGATATGTACGGCAACAAGTTGCATGTTTTTAGTATGCTTCTTCAAGTTTGTATTTTTGATATGCTTCTTCAAGTTTGTGTATCTCAAAATTTTGGTGGCCAACCTCATACAAATTTTAGTGCAAAGAAATTTGTTGCTCTGTCTGTAGTGAAAAGCATTCAGCCCAATTAAAATTTGGGGAAAAGTTGGAGGTCAGCAAAGAGTCCAGATTTAACATCGACATTGAAGTCAATGGGGGAAATTAATGGTGGTCTGCATCCCTATAAGTATAATGGAGTTATTTCCCTTTATATACTGTGATAGAAGCGGCTTTAACAATTGCGCTCCTTTTGAGTTTTTGAGTCTTTAAAGGGGAAGACCAACGATTTTCAACAAGGTTTCCACAAATCTTAAATATATATTGTCAAATAATCCACTCTGTAACAAAGGCAAAAAAGTTTTTGTAAGCGAGAAATTAATTTTTATTAAAACCGGAAGTGACATAGTTGGTTCTACACGCTCACAGGGCTCTATAGTAAGCATGCAAATTTGGTCAATGTTTACTGCTGTATTGTGTACTCGAATCGTCCTTTGACAAAAAATCAGATAAAATGGGCTGTCTATTAGGATATTATAAACACGAATTTATGTTTTGTTAACGTTTAGTACACAAAACCGCTATGGGGTTTAACGTCCGACAGTTCTGCATCTAAACTGGGCTGATGAAGAGGGTGTTAAAGAACAAGCTTTGCGAAAATGTGTAAACAGGGCTCTATAGTAAGCATGCAAATTTGGTCAATGTTTACTGCTGTATTGTGTACTCGCATCGTCCTTTGACAAAAAATCAGATAAAATGGGCTGTCTATTAGGATATTATAAACACGAATTTATGTTTTGTTAACGTTTAGTACACAAAACCGCTATGGGGTTTAACGTCCGACAGTTCTGCATCTAAACTGGGCTGATGAAGAGGGTGTTAAAGAACAAGCTTTGCGAAAATGTGTAAACCCTCTGTTCTAAAATCCCACCTCTTAAATAAGAGTGTTTGTTATAAATTTAAATATAAAATTAAAATACGTTGCGTTTTACATACCATGTGCTAGTGGTCGTCCCTCAACCACGAAACTGTTACTGACGCCAAACTAGACTAATACTCTCTAAATACGTATTTTCTAATATTCGATGCAATTTACATCACAGCCCAGGGCCATATTTGAATTAGTTTATCATCCTTTTTACAATTGATCTAACTATTATTTTATTTTGTATTTTATTTGTTAAGATATAAATGTACTTATAACTATTATTTGAATGTGTACTATCCATCGGGGAATATTACTTAACGTTGCCTAGGGTATTGACTTCATTAGAAAAATAGACATTTGAAAAAGCATATATTTTAATGAAGCCATAAATTGATATGTGCTCACTTAAAGGGACGCTGTCATATAAAGCTTAATTTATAAATACAAATTAAAGTATTTTGACCCTTGTACAAAATGTATTTGTCGTGATTTGAATTAATTAGTTCATATTTAATATATCCAGCTAAACATCAAGATGAATATCATAGCTACAGCTGTTGTGTTTACTCTGTGTCTTATCAGGTAAGGTGTTTTATGTTTGCCTCTGTAAAACAATATATGATTGCGACATAGGTTATCTTCTTTAATGTATCCATCAATAACACCATAATATTAGGACACGGGACCCTAGCGGGGAGAGGGTATTTCTTTCTTTAATATACAACAATATATACTCAGCCAAATTAAAAACTTGACACTCGGGATTTTGGGGACTAGATTTTAAATATTTGGTTTAAGGCAACTATTTTAGTGTTATGATGTGTACAGACGACCTTGACATCAACAGAAAGCAAGAATACGTCTCGCCGAAAATCCTTGACATTGATAACTTTCGTGATGTCACAGTACCCCCCTCCCCCCAAAAAAAATGAAATTCACAAACTTGGAGAACAATCGGAATAAAGTGTTTAGTAACGACTGTGGCCTCCTCTAGCGTCTCGTACTGCCACACAACGTCGTCTCATGGATCTCAGAACATTAGTAAACACTACCCGAGGAAGACGTCGCCCCTGCTCAGCAAGAGTATGTTGAAGGTCCTGCAACGTCAGTGGTGGATTCACTTGCTGACAAACACGTCGACCCAGTTCGTGCCAGACGTGTTCAATAGGATTAAGGTCGGGGCTAAGCGACGGCACATCCAGGACTTGGACACCGGAATTTCTTTAAAAAATATATCATTGCGACACTTTCTTTAGTTTAATTTACAACCTTTACTGATCCCTTTGATAAATGGTGCCTTTTTATCGCATTGTTGAGATTTAGATATGTTAATATGATTATTCTGTATGTAGTTGCAGTTTTGGTCTGGAATTCTCAGATTATGACGTAAACAAAGACAAGAAAATCGAATACAATGAATTTGAAATTGTTGTACTGTTAAGTGATGGGAATAGTATGTATTAGTTCTTGTTGAAATAATTGATTGGGGGTGTCTAAGGTGAACACTGTGACTTTGATGACGCAGAAATTGGAGTTTATCATCCCATATACCCCAAATAAACCCCATAACCCCACGTGATCGATTACAAGAACGACTACGTCATGTTGGCCAACTGTAAATATATCAATTAACTATGTCAATTCGGGGTTCAAGTTCTGGGTCGACACAACACCATCTGAGTCAGTGGCAGACCTTATGATCTAAAGCGCACTTGACCACCCAGAACTGTAATCTATAAAGACGACGGAGGTTTATTTTATCCGCTTCTGATAATGTTATGTACCGGGTTCATCTGTGACTGAAAGGGTGGTGTCCATTCCTCTTGGGTACGTGACAAGTAGTTGGGTCTCTTATCCGGGTTTCCCCCCTTGTTAAAGACCTACGCGCAAACGAATTATTGAAGTAAAATATAACCACATGTAAGTCCCAAAATGACCTAGTTTGCGTTGCGTGGAATTTAAATCCCATCTCTCTCTCTTTCCTAGAAAACAAGGAAATTACCCTGGAAGAGCTTATAGCTGCAACTAAATTGCCAAAATCGTCAGCCGAAGTTGTATTTAAGCAATACGATGGCAATGGGGATGGAAAAGTGGTTAAGTCTGAAATAGAAAATTATTTCAATAAGGTAGATACTAATGGTAAGTTTGTTACTTCAATAATAACAGAGGTCACGTGATATCTGACCACGCCTACTTCTAATCGTCAGTCTAATATTAACAGAGGTCACGTGAAATCTGACCACGCCTTCTTATCGCCAGTATAATAATAACAGAGGTCACGTGATATCTGACCATGCCTATTTCTAACCGTCAGTCTAATATTAACAGAGGTCCAGTGATATCTGACCACGCCTACTTCTAACCGCCAGTCTAATAACAATAAAACACATTGCTTAGGACATCGCAACAAATTAAAACGAAATGGAATGAAATTGGGTTTAAACTGAACTCAGATTACAAAACAACAGAATTAATGAAAGAAAACATGTTGATGCCCTAAGCAGTCGCCATACGTGTTTTTAATTTGTAGTATAGTAGAGCAGTATATGTCTTCGCTTTCCGGAATCTAGTTGGAATAGAAGCCGAAATGGCCAGAAATTGTTATTTTACTTGATTTGACGGTTGTTTAATTAAAAGCATGAGATTAACTAGTAATGTCGTATTTTTTTTTTTTAAAAAAAATTGTATTTTAATTTAGTTTAAAACCGGAAATCTAGCTTTGGCTAGTGATATCTATAAATTAGTGATATCTAGAAACTTCATTTTGATGTGATCTCTATTTATTTACAGACGATGGGTCAATATCTGAAACCGAATTCAATAAAGTACATTCAGAACAGGTAAGAAATAGATACCAACTTTTTATTACTATTGTTTTCTCAACTGATTTTGTAACAGTTATATCAATGTTCTAGCATCTTAGCATTCCCACCCATGTCATATTTGGAGGGAGTAGGGCGTATCAAAATTGAACATTCACATCCGGAACATCCACACCCAGATCTGCCCTTGTATCGCCTGATTGGTTAATCTGGTCCAGTCCAAGTGTCAAACTAGGGGTGGGGCGTGGGGGTGGGCAGGGCAGGACGTTTACAAAGGCAAGTGAACCTTTTCCGTGGATGTTCCCGTTCATTAGGCGGTGACCATTCCCCGATTTCCGCTGTATCCTGTGTGCCAATTGGAAAATTATAACAAAATAATATACAACGAAAGGTTTGGAAATCTTTATTGATGTTAATCAGATTATTTTCCGTTTGGCTGTAAGATAAAATAAAATATATATTTTAAAATCCGAACTGTGTAATTCTTATAATCTTATGGTATTAGAAATGACCTTGCTCATCAGGTATACATGTAACATAGGTATTCCTCTACAGCTACTGTATGATGCTAAAAACTATCTGGCCCTAACTCTATCACTGTGATGCTTTCCACAGCAGTTAAAAACAGTGGTCACAATGTCCCAGTACAATGGTGGGAATACTTCAAAGAGTTATTTTTTATTTGTCCAATAAGATTTTTAACCCTAAAAACATGGGGGGGGGGGGGTGACTATCAAGAAAACAAATATCCGTCAGAGGATATATTACAAACACTTACATGGGTGGTATTACTGGAATTCTTATAATGCGCAGTGTTAGGCTTTGGGGAACAATTGTCCTGTAAGCTACAAGAGTACGATGAGAAGTAGACGAATGCTAAGATGCTAGAACATTGATATAACTGTTACAAAATTAGTTGAGTAAACAATAGTAATAAAAAGTTGGTATCTATTTCTTACCTGTTCTTAACGTGCTTTATTGAATTCGGTTTCAGATACTGACCCATCGTCTGTAAATAAATAGAGATCACATCAAAATGAAGTTTCTATATATCACTAATTTATAGATATCACTAGCCAAAGCTAGATTTCCGGTTTTAAACTAAATTAAAATACATTTTTTTTTTTAAAATATGACATTACTAGTTAATCTCATGCTTTTAATTAAACAACCGTCAAATCAAGTAAAATAACAATTTCTGGCCATTTCCGCTTCTATTCCAACTAGATTCCGGAACGCGAAGACATATACTGCTCTACTATACTACAAATTAAAAACACGTATGGCGACTGCTTAGGGCATCAACATGTTTTTTTCATTATTTCTGTTGTTTTGTAATCTGAGTTCAGTTTAAACCCAATTTCATTCCATTTCTTTTTAATTTGTTGCGATGTCCTAAGCAATGTGTTTTATTGTTATTAGACTGACGGTTAGAAGTAGGCGTGGTCAGATATCACTGGTCCTCTGTTAATATTAGACTGACGGTTGGAAATAGGCATGGTCAGATATCACGTGACCTCTGTTATTATTATACTGGCGATAAGAAGGTGTGGTCAGATTTCACGTGACCTCTGTTAATATTAGACTGACGATTAGAAATAGGCGTATGGTCAGATATCACGTGACCTCTGTTATTATTGAAGTAACAAACTTACCATTAGTATCTACCTTATTGAAATAATTTTCTATTTCAGACTTAACCACTTTTCCATCCCCATTTCCATCGTATTGCTTAAATACAACTTCGGCTGACGATTTTGGCAATTTAGTTGCAGCTATAAGCTCTTCCAGGGTAATTTCCTTGTTTTCTAGGAAAGAGAGAGAGATGGGATTTAAATTCCACGCAACGCAAACTAGATCATTTTGGGACTTACATGTGGTTATATTTTACTTCAATAATTCGTTTGCGCGTAGGTCTTTAACAAGGGGAGAAACCCGGATAAGAGACCCAACTACTTGTCACGTACCCAAGAGGAATGGACACCACCCTTTCAGTCACAGATGAACCCGGTACATAACATTATCAGAAGCGGATAAAATAAACCTCCGTCGTCTTTATAGATTACAGTTCTGGGTGGTCAAGTGCGCTTTAGATCATAAGGTCTGCCACTGACTCAGATGGTGTTGTGTCGATCCAGAACTTGAACCCCGAATTGACATAGTTAATTGATATATTTACAGTTGGCCAACATGACGTAGTCGTTCTTGTAATCGACCACGTGGGGTTATGGGGTTTATTCGGGGTATATGGGATGATAAACTCCAATTTCTGCGTCATCAAAGTCACAGTGTTCACCTTAGACACCCCCAATCAATTATTTCAACAAGAACTAATACATACTATTCCCATCACTTAACAGTACAACAATTTCAAATTCATTGTATTCCAGTTTCTTGTCTTTGTTTAAGTCATAATATGAGAATCCCAGACCAAAACTGCAACTACATACAGAATAATCATATTAACATATCTAAATCTCAATAATGCGGTAAAAAAGCACCATTTATTAAAGGGATCAGTAATGGTTGTAAATTAAACTAAAGAAAGTGTCGCAATGATATATTTTTAAAGAAATTCCGGTGTCCAAGTCCTGGATGTGCCGTCGCTTAGCCCCGACCTTAATCCTATTGAAAACGTCTGGCACGAACTGCGTCGACGTGTTTGTCAGCAAGTGAATCCACCACTGACGTTGCAGGACCTTCAACATACTCTTGCTGAGCAGGGGCGACGTCTTCCTCGGGTAGTGTTTACTAATGTTCTGAGATCCATGAGACGACGTTGTGTGGCAGTACGAGACGCTAGAGGAGGCCACAGCCGTTACTAAACACTTTATTCCGATTGTTCTCCAAGTTTGTGAATTTCATTTTTTTTTTTTGGGGGGGGGGGGTACTGTGACATCACGAATGTTATCAATGTCAAGGACTTTCGGCGAGACGTATTCTTGCTTTCAGTTGATGTCAAGGTCGTCTTCGTCCTAATATTATACTGTTATTGATGGATACATTAAAGAAGATAACCTATGTCGCAATCATATATTGTTTTACAGAGGCAAACATAAAACACCTTACCTGATAAGACACAGAGTAAACACAACAGCTGTAGCTATGATATTCATCTTGATTTTTAGCTGGAGATATTAAATATGAACTAATTAATTCAAATCACGACAAATACATTTTGTACAAGGGTCAAAATACTTAAATTTGTATTTATAAATTAAGCTTTATATGACAGCGTCCCTTTAAGTGAGCACATACCAATTTATGGCTTCATTAAAATATATGCTTTTTCAAATGTCAATACCCTAGGCAAAGTTAAGTAATATTCCCCGATGGATAGTACACATTCAAATAATAGTTATAAGTACATTTATATCTTAACAAATAAAATACAAAATAAAATAATAGTTAGATCAATTGTAAAAAGGATGATAAACTAATTCAAATATGGCCCTGGGCTGTGATGTAAATTGCATCGAATATTAGAAAATACGTATTTAGAGAGTATTAGTCTAGTTTGGCGTCAGTAACAGTTTCGTGGTTGAGGGACGACCACTAGCACATGGTATGTAAAACGCAACGTATTTTAATTTTATATTTAAATTTATAACAAACACTCTTATTTAAGAGGTGGGATTTTAGAACAGAGGGTTTACACATTTTCGCAAAGCTTGTTCTTTAACACCCTCTTCATCAGCCCAGTTTAGATGCAGAACTGTCGGACGTTAAACCCCATTTTATTTCTTTTAAGAGATTGTAGCCATTGGTCACGTAATCAATTATGTGTTAGCATAGTTTTAAACTTTATTATGTATGATACATAATCGTATAAATAAACAACTTTAAAATGGGGGAGGGAATTTTGGACTTAAACACACCGTGAATTTAGGACTATCGAATCTTTTCAATTTGGTGCAGAACTTAGGTCATGCTCGTATGGTCAACTTTACAACTTTCTGTTCCATAACTACCAACCCTTTTCTAAACCATCGTGACAACAGGACAGGAGGAGATGGATCCTGCAGATATTTAGTATTTTAGTTGATGTATAGGTATATTTCCTACACGGCCTAAATATCACCGTTTGTTTAAAGCGCATATTATCATCTCCAATAGTATTAATTCTGTAATGTTAATTAATTGGCAACTGAAAATGCACCCAACATTTGCGAGATAAAGCACCCCTTTTAAACATATACAAGGAATCTGCGGTACAAAATAGGCCTCGGCCTTATACATATTACACACATGTAAGGTGCATTTCGCTGCAATGAAAATGGTACTAAAACAATAAGTGCGAATGAAATGAAATGGGGTTTAACGTCCTACTCGTCTGCACCTAACCTGGGCTAATGGAAGAGGGGCATACGCCATACAGTGTGCTATGAGGGAAATTTTGTCCGGGCAGCGGCGCTTTGCCTTACTCTTATATCGAATTCCAACTGCCAAGGGATCTTTTACGTGGACTCCAATGTGCACAGGGGACCTCGTTTTTTTCGTCCCACCGAACGACTAGACAGCTGTCCTTGTCAGGCCCTCCGTTTTGCATCACTGACAATGGGAAACCACGCCGGAAATCGAGATGAACTTTCTCGGCCATTGCAGGGGTCGAACATCCGACCTCCAGGCTAGCGAGCCAGCGCCTTACCCACTTAGCCATCGTGATCCCCCACAATAAGTATAACATTACTAAACCCATCCCACCCCACCCCGGCAAAACAATAAGTATAACTTACCTATGAAATAATTCTTTCGATCTGCCTTGAATCGATGATTTGAACAAGGTATCGATGATACCTCTATATATACGACTAGATCAGGACATGAGTCACAGTCATTAACAGGTGAACACGTATACGTTTTTGCATATTATATTAAAGGGACATCATGTCGACTTGTGAAAGTAGGATTCGATTCGAGATCAAGAGATGAGTCACTCTCAGTAAAGGGATATCATGCCAACGTATGGAATTAGGATTTGATATTAGAAAATGAGAGTTGGGGGTATTTTATAATTGCGGTCGTATGGGTATTAATTGTCAAACATGTTTGCTTTCGGGTAGGAGGGGTGATTCAAGTATTATAATGATACGCTCCCTACATTCGGATGCAGTTAAACATCTGATATGTACTGTCCAGTCAGAAGGTCAAAACAAAACCAACGCGTATGCAACACTTCAAAAATTGTTTAAAACGACAAAACGATTCTAAATGTATGTTATGACGGGTGTGGTGCAGGCGGCTGATGCCGGCTCACCCAATACTTACAAGGCTTTTTTTTTGGGGGGGGGGGTTCTTTCAGATCATATTTGTTCTTTCTTTAAAAAAATAGTATTACTAATATTTAATCGAGAGACAACTGCTGTGTAAGTGAAATTTTCTTCATCTGGTATATATTTGCACCATCTTCGCCGGGGTTAAAAGTTGTTTCGATATATTTAGTTGTTAAGAATTTACGTCAGAAATGGTTACACGATCCGTGTTTACAGGCATTTACAGTCCTGGTTGGAGAAAAGAAAAACCCACTGATAGTAACCACAGCTTCATAAAGGAGCTAAATCGCTATTCTTTGGGTAGAAATGGTAGAAATAGGTAACAGTGCATATTATATAATAATGTACTATGAATGTATATAAACCGACTAAAGTCAGTCATTTCTGTTTTTAATGTAATTGCTAATATGTTATGTTCGAAGACTCTGAATTGAATGGTAGTCTTTGACGTCTGTTTTTTTATATTCTACATTGGTAGTACTCTCCTACATGGGGTGTTTTTGGCCTCGTTGACCAAGTCACTTCATACAAATGGCACTGAACAGCATTCCGGCACACGAGTCGTGTGTCAATTTTAAAGTTTTCATTTTGTCTTCATCTTTTCACAGTAATATATCAACATCAAGTCGTGTTTGCAATGTCAAAGACTATGGATATTGAGTTTAATAGGGTATAACGTCTTATTTTTCTGCTCCGAACTGGGCTAATGAAGACGGGAATATATGTAACGCATAGGAATTATTAGCCAAGGGGACAAATATAATTTGTAGAACCAGATATTTGATGTAAGTGAATTCATTTGTTTCCAGCACATCCATTTAACACAAAATCTTGTTCTTTTTTTTATCCATTCAGACCTTCCATAATCTATCTGCATACAAAATTTACGAGGACCAAATAAGGGCTGAACAATTATTTGTGATACGTTTTCAAACAACTTAAACCGCTGTCCCTAGCTGTATTAAGTGGTACCTGGATATTTTATACCCTTTATTATCAAGTACAGCACATGGATCATTCACTGTAGGAATCTCCACAGAGAATCGATTATCAGGTCACCAAACGAAAGAATGGACCCGAAATCTGTGACAAAGTGATCTCTACATCATATTGAAATATACGTATTATACAGATAGAACTTTCTGACCTCTGCTGGTTTTTGATCATTAATGATATTGACGTGTTCAACTCGACACAACTTCTTCTAGGCACGGACTTATCTCATAAATAAACAATACCAAATATGTACATCCGCTCGTGTATCATTCTTCTTAATTGATTGTATGCTTTATAAATCAGAGTTTACTGTTAGTTTCAGAAGACTTGGAATGGCGCTCCTCCCGGAGTATGCCTATTTCATGCTCTCAATAAAGGTCTATCAACTATGCTGATATTCTGTTATCTGTAGTGTAACAAATCTTAAAAGGGTTACGTTCACGTCCCAACGACTCAATATTTTGTGCTGGAATTTCGAGACAGGGTAAATACGCATAAATTTATACGTATTAGGACTTTAAGTTTTGATACTGTTTAAACCGGGAATGCCCCTTTAAACAACTGTTAAAATAGTCAACAACCCGTGGCATATTCCTTTACCATATCTTTCTAAGCGAATAAACAATAAATGTTCATTGGACTACATTTTTAAATGTAAATAGATATACCAATTGTTTGAATGTCAGGTTGAAGTCTACCATGTAATACAGAAGTTTGCACAATACGTTTGAACATCGTATCTTTCTACACGGCATAACAATATCCATTAGATAAAACGGAAACATTATCTTTATATCTGCAAATAATTTACCAATTGTTTGAATGACAAGTTGACGTTTAACTGCAAAATAATATACGAATAATCATTTTTTACGGCGTATGTGGGAATTTGAAACATGTCGCAGTGGCCAGACAGTTTGTGCGGTGGGCTACTCCTAATGTCCACAATGCCAGCCCCCCTCCCCCCCGACTAGGATAGATTAGCTACCATCCGAAACTACATGGATAATGTCCATCACCACAGATGAATAGTTTGTGCGGAGAGGTATCTCTATCGCCAAAAATGCCACGCCCCAGACTTGGCTAGTTTAGCGGAAGTTCAGCAGTTTGTGTGGGTGGCACCCTTGGGGAAATTTAATATTCAAGATGGCTGTCATGAGATATTTGCTGGTTATTGTTGAATTTGTGGGGTAAAATTCGGGACAGATTCTCTAGTTTCTATTCTCAAAATCCTTGGTATGAAGATAGTTTCTATAAGAATTTGACAACCGGACATTCTCCTAATTGATGTTGATGCATAATATGTAACACGTGAGGGTGGTATGTCAGTGGTATCTGCAATCTAATTAAAATATAGATCTATATTTCGTTTCGTTTTTTTATACTTTCGATGGCCTACACTCATGTAGATCTAACAAGTGGGAGCTCAAGTTCTATGACGTCAGGTATCAAGCACGGGACATTTGACCCGATAAGGTCAGTCATTCGATTAACCAATTAGCGACCGCCATGCTTTTTAAAATCTACTTTTGTTTTGTTTTGATTTCTATCCGCTGGTAATATTTACCCACAGTTCCACGCATGAAAAGGTCAAACGGTCGATTCGACAGACCATTTGATTGGCTGACCCCTCATTTCAGGCAGAACACGACTTAAATAACAAGTCTTCCAGATCCAAGAGTAGTAAAGACAAGTAAAAACTGGGATGAACCACTACTTGTTATTCTTCATACGATTACTTAACCTTTAATAGATATTATATACTCATGAAAATATGTAATACCCACAATTCTCCAGGAGTCTAAACCAAGTGATAAAGCCAAATTTTTGCGAGGGGCGGGTGTGGTTGTCGTGTCTGTTAAGGGCAACCCACCACACAAACTGTTTGGCGGTGACCATTCACGGTTCCAGTGGTGATGCTGGACAACTCCAAAACAGTTTTAAGTTGTACATATTTCAGCTAATCTAGCCAAATGGTGTGGTAGGGCATTCTGGGGGTTTCTTACAGGGGTACACCATCCGTAATATCTGTCTGGCAATGGTAATTCATGATCCATGTGGTGGTGCTGAACAATTTTCAAGCCATATTGTGGGTGGTACGGAATAGCCTAGTTGGAAGGGAGTGGTACTTTAGACGTGTCTGTTGAGGTAACCCGCCGCAAAAAATTGTCTGGCAGTGACCATTCTTGATTCCTGAGGTGGTGCTGAACAACTTCCAGGCATTTTTAAGTGGTACAGATTTCAGCGAATCTTGCCTAGCTGTGGTATGGAAATTACATACCTCTGTCATGGGTACCACCACTAGAGTGTTTTTGTCAATCTGTTTCACAGAGAATTACGAATTATCTGTCACAGATGACTGTCTTCAACACGCGCAATGACATCACGCGGCGTCAAATATTGGCTCAATGGCGCGTGCATTGTTTACATAAGACATAACTGTTTCGGGCAAAATGATGCCATTTACTCATTTTAATTCCCATTTACACTATAAACCACAGATTGCCTCGTTTGGCATTTCTGTCCAAACGAGGTAAAACAAATGCCTTGTTGTCTGGAGTTCCAAAACGAGTTTTTTTTTAAATTACCCTGTATTTGGAACGAGGTATTTTGTTCAGAACGAGCCTTGGTAAAAATGCCTCGTTTACTAAACGCGTTTTTTTTTTTTCGACCAAGAATCAACATTGTCGCTGAACGTTATCGTTTCCGAAACCGAGCTCAACTGCCCGGAGAGTCCGTTCTTGCATATGTTGCTACACTTCGTGACCTTTCATCCAACTACTTATTTGGTGCACAGTGTGATGAGAACATACGAGACCAGTTAGTAGAGAAAACGAATTCCTCGCGTATACGTGAACGCCTACTCATGGAGTTTGATGTTCCGCTTCCAAGGGCGATAGAACTAGCTACACAAGTTGAGACAGTGGTGCGTGAAGCTAAATCTTTTAATCGATCAAGTCAACAATACACTCCACCACCCTTCCAACCAAATTGTGCCAAGATAGATAGAAGAGTGAAGAAATCTACGGACTTTCAACATAAATCACGACAGTTTCCAACTGCTCCTGTCCAGTACACTTCACATGGTAAATCCGAATCTTCCAGTACTTTTTGTTATCGCTGTGGTTCCCCACAACACCTTGCAAATTATCCAAAGTGCCAAGGCAGGACTGCTACTTGTCAAAGATGTGACCGGAGAGGGCATTACGCCAACGTATGTAAACATCCCCGTGTCAACCTGATACAGATAGATGACTCTACCGTTTCATCTACTACTGAAGATGGAATTCAGGTTTTATCCACTGATTCCAGCAGTTCCGAGAAACGCAGAGTTGAGTGTACAGTATCCATCAACTCAATTCCTCATCAAATGACCGTAGATACTGATTCCGATGTTTCCATAATGAATTTGAATACGTTTGACAAGTCTTATATCAGACAATCTATTGAATCTTGTGCTGCAACCTCTATTCGAAGTTACACTTCACATTCCATTAAAATACTTGGTATTTTTCGCACAATTATAGATTATAATAGTAAAAGTTCAGAATGTATATTTTATATTGTCGAGAATGGTACAAATTTGCTAGGTAAAGATATTATCCAAGCCTTAGGTATTAATATTGATGGTTCTACATTAACATGTAATTGTACTACCTAGTATTCTAGATGTCCAAATACTGTTATTGACATGAGCTCAGTTACAACCGATGTCATTCCTCATGAAGACAATGGTAATGTTAAAAATTGTAATGTTTTTGAAAATTGTACATCTAATGATCCAAATGTTATTGATTTTCCAGAATTATTTAGTAATAACTTGGGTAATGTTAAAGATTTTGTACATAAGGTTAAAGTTAAACCTGATGTTAAACCTGTTCAGCAAAAGCTACGTCGCTTGCCATTTACTGTTCGTGAAGCCGTTTCGCAACGTATTCGTGAATTAGAACGTGCCGATATTATCGAACGTATTGACGCATCTGAATGGATTTCGCCTATTCTAGTCGCCTATCGTAAATCTGGTGACATTCGTGTTTGTGTTGACCTACGGAAACCAAACGAATCTATCGTTGTCGATAAACATCCACTTCCAAACATTGACGAAATCATAAGTGAAATGCATGATGCTACAGTATTTTCGCGCATTGACCTTAAAAGTGCCTATCATCAGTTAAGTTTACATGAGGATAGCCGTGATTTAACCGCCTTTATAACGCATGACGGTTTATTTCGTTTCAAACGAGTATGTTTTGGTTTGGCGTCTGCGCCAGCTTATTTTCAGAAAACTATGTCATTGATTTTACGCGATTTAAAGGGAGTAATTTCTTTCATCGATGATATCATTGTATTCGGACGTACACAAGCCGAACATGATACTAATCTCCGCCAAGTTTTAACTAAACTCCGAAATTCAGGAATTCCTTTGAACAATAAATGCCAATTTAACGTTTCTAAATTACATGTTCTTGAATACGTAATTGATGCCTAGGGTATTCGTCCTAACCCTGAACTTGTTCAAGCCATTCGCGACGCACCTGTTCCTACTTCATCCGAACAATGCCGTTCATTTCTCGGTTTAGCCGGATGTTATTCCAAATTTGTAGAGTTAGTCATAAGCAAAACCTAAGAAAAGCTTACACTGATAAACGTAAAGGTTTTCTTTCAAGAGATTTCAAAATAGGTGATATTGTTCGCATAAAGAAACCTTGGTATGTTCCAAAAGGTAATTCGAAATATACAGATCCGGTCCGTATTCGATCTAAGATTGGTTCTTACACATATATTTTAGATAATGGTCAGAGATGGAATGTTAAATATATTTCACCTTTCTATGGGGAATTATTTTGAAACAGAGGGGGGAAATGGTGTTCATATGTATTTTGATCCACCTGATAATGCTATTAATAGAAATAATGTTTATCCGAATAATGTACCATTTGTTCCACCCAATGTTCCAAATGATTCAATGAATGAATGAATGAAATGGACTTTAATGGCACGTTAGCTCCAACCGGGCTATATTGCGCCAAACTTATGATCGTTACGAGACAGGTTAAAATATATCACAGAAAAACATTATATGCATAAATAAAAACAATATCACAGTAAGTAAAAAATAAAAATAAAACACAACTTTTATGCATATAAATATTTAAATACAAAAATGAAATAATATATATATATACAATTAAAATTTATGATAAAATCCTGTCTCTTTTAAAAAGTCTAAAACTTTACCATATAAACCCGGTTGGGAAAACACGTGATGCAATGACTGACAACGGTAAAAATGAGATCTAATATCCTTGAGATGCTTGCACTCAATCAAAATGTGCTTAACTGTCAAAGGAACATGACAGTGATCACATTCTGGTTGAGGCTCTCGCTTTAAGATGAAAATGTGAGTTAAAAAAGTATGACCTATTCGAGAGCGACACAAAACAACTTCATCTCTCCTGTTTGATCTGTAGGAGCTTGGCCAGTCTCCAAGGAGAGGCTTTATGTGATGAAGTTTGTTTGTGCCTGCAAGATCCCAAGACCGTTGCCATCGGTCATAAATAAAATTATTTATACAGGATTTAAAATCCGTATAAGGCGTTAAAAATTCAGATAAGGGAAGGTCTAAGGCAGACTTGGCAGCCAAATCTGCTTCATCGTTCCCTTTTATATCTACGTGACTGGGGAGCCAGCAAAGGACAATGTCCTTGCTGATAAACTCATGTGATAGTAGCAGACGATAAATGTCTGCTACCAAAGGGTGTTTCAGCTGTTTATTATTTATCGCTTGTAGCGAGGACAAAGAATCAGTAAATATAATGTATTTTAAACATGAAGAGGACTGAATGAACTCCAAAGCCTGAAGAATAGCTTGGAGCTCAGCTGTAAAAATAGAAGCAGCGGGTGGTAGGCGAGCAGAAATGGTCTCGGATGGCGTCACAGTAGCCGAAGCTACTCGATCACCATCTTTCGATCCATCGGTGTAAACAGGAGCATAATCACCATACTTAGACCTTAACTCCCTAAAGAGAGATTGGAACACCGTCGAGCTAGTATCTCTCTTTTTATGCTGAGAAAGATCGAAATCGATCTTTGGCGGAGATATAGCCCACGGTGGAGTCCCAAAGACAGGGGTATTCGCAATACTGTCGAGGACGATACCAGCCTCAGACAAAAGGGGTTGTATGCGAATACCGAATGATGGAATAGTATTAGTCTTCACTAGATATAAATGCTCATGAAGAGGTCTAAATATGGTGTTAAATGAAATGTGATTTGGAAGTGATGCAATTTTCGTAGCATACTGCAGGGCCAGTTTATCACGTCTGTTGTGCAATGAGGGCTCGTGCGCCTCGACGTATAAACTGTCCACTGGAGAAGTACGAAATGCTCCTAAACTGATTCTTAGTCCCTGGTTGTGTATGGTGTCGAGCTCTTTGAGATAAGACTCGCGGGCAGACCCATACACTATACACCCATAATCGAGTTTTGATCTTATTAAAGCTCGCCAAATGATTCAAGTGTTAATAATCCATCAAGAGTTAGATCAAGTGCAAGAGTAAGATCAAACCCTGTTTGGTTTAAGGATTATGTTGTTCATAAGAAATAAATAGTGCATTGTCTTATTTTCATGTTGGAAAAGAGCATTTCTTCAGGAGGGGGGGAATGTGGTGTCTTAATGTATTATTATTATATAATGATGTAAGGGAGATAAATACAATTATTATAAGTAAATGTATTCCGGTTATGACGTAAGATAAAAGAGTATGATGGCTCCACATGTTTGAATGCTATGTAGAAGAATAAATATAATCTGCATTAATGTCGTCTGTGTTTCATACATCCATACCATATAATGTCTTGGAATTGTGCTGAATTTATTCCTCATATCTAGAACATCACAATTTTACAGCTTAGTACATTACCAAATGTAATCAGTATCCAAATGCTTGCCACATATATTTCAATTATTAATGTTTGTTTTCGACTGTGTTATAAACATATCGTCTCCATTTCGAATATTTTGGACTGTCTGTGTATGTTTGCATATCTAGAACATCACAATTTTACAGCTTAGTACATGTACATTACCAAATGTATTCAGTATCCAAATGCTTGCCACATATATTCCCATTATTAATGTTTGCTTTCGACTGTGTTATAAACATATCGTCTCCATTTCGAATATTTTGGACTGTCTGTGTATGTTTGCATTGTATGACTGGAGTGTTTTGTCACATGCATTCATGAGGGTGTGCATGTTGTTTTGAGAGTATGTCCATTATTTTGTGCTTGGTCTTTTAGAAAACTATCCATAATTTGTATCTCTATGATGCTATGTTTTAAGTTTGATAATAGCCTCAGACTGTCCATTATGTAAATACAAAAAAAAAAGTTCGTTGCTAACGCCACACAGTTGTTCATGGGCTAGCATACTCTGTTTCGCGCTCGACACCCGCATTGTGTTGGTGTAGTGTGATCATTAGGTTGAACCAAATTGGTCTGTAGTCATAGGAGATATAGTGATCAACTCCAAACAAATTATGTCATTCCGGGAGAGACATATGGTCCACATCGAAAGGGAAGGGATAGAGGGTCAACATCCACTCGACACAAACTAGGTCATTTCGGGCTTTACATATGGTTCTATTTATTTCAATATTCGATTGCGCGTGGAGGTCTTTAGTAGTGGGAGGAAACCGGAGGACTAGAGAGAAAACCTACTCACGAGGAATGAAACTATGCGACTTGACCTTCTAAGAGAGGGAGAGAGAGAGAATGGGGTTTAACGCCCACTCGACACAAACTATGTCATTTCGGGACTAACATATGGTTCAATTCAATTTCAATAATGCGTGTAGGGGTCTTTAGCAGTGTGAGGAAACCGGAGGACCCGGAGCAAACCCACGAGGTTGGGCAGGCGACCCTACTCCTTGTCACGTACAACCGGGGGCTCCAAACCGCAAGTGCTAACCATTCGGTCATCCCCCACCCCCGATGAACAAGGGGATACGTTTGACATTGGTTGAGCAATATGGTTTTGAAGTACTGGAGACTAGAATTTGTCCGTAGTTTTGTCAATCGCATTGAAACCATGTGATTTTTCCCACTAAAATATAAACCTACACCCACATACCCTTTCAATTAGACCCCACATATAGCTGTACACTTCTGGATCAGATTAAGGCCAAATTACAAACATTTAAATTGTAACCGTATCTATAATTGTGTAAGTTGCTAACAAATATTAATACAAGGCAAGAACTGATTATTTATTGAAGTAAAACAGTCATTGAACATCAAAATTACGCGGTTACTCTTCACTTTAAATGTTATCACTTGCACATACAATTTATGTACATGTACACAGACTATAACTACTAAGCTATGTAATATGGGTTGAAAAAAATGATATTGATAAAAGATAAACGTCCACTAACACAGATCCAGCAACCACCACAGATAATCGTTGTTCATTTAGTATAAACAGACAATAATATACAAACAGATCATTTCAAATATCACATTCAGTGCCACTATGACATAAGCACGAATATAATTAATTCAATGCGAGAGAAAGAGCTTGAGAGAAAGGGAGGAGAGAGACGCACACACAAACTAGACTAATATATGGTTCAATTTTACTTCAATAATCCGACGAGGTTGGAGAGGCGACCATACTTCTTGTCCCGTACACACAGGAAATCAAAACCTCGCCACTTGAGTCATGACAGGCCTACTGATACAAAGCACACGCTCTATACTCTTGACACAAACTAGGTCATTTTGAGACTAACGTATGGTTCAATTTTATTTCAATAATTCAGTTCCGTGTAGGGGTCTTTAGCATTCCGAGGAAACCAACGAGGTTGGACAGGCGACCCTACTCCTTAGCACGTACAAGCGAGGTCAGTTATAACTAACATGACATCTATTTTGGACATGGATTTCTGAAGTAGAAAGCTACTGAGTGTTAAGATAAGCTTGGGACCTATAACCACGAAAATAAAATAAATTTTTTTAGAGTATATTGTATCTTTAAGGTGCAGTAATATGTTCCTGATTTATTAAATAATAGATTATTGTTAATATCAATATTCCTATTATTTACACCTGTAGGCGTTTATAATATCTGTAACGGAAAAAAACTTACCTTAAATTCCTTTAAATTAGTTTAAAGTTTAAACACCAACGATACACACTTCTTTGAATAAAATGGACTGCTTTCTGACGAAACTAAAAGGACACAGACGATCAATTAATTATTCCTACGCCGTCATCCTTTTAGTCCTTCTCTCTTTCCCTTTTCCTCCTTTTGCAAGGCGACCTTTGTTGACTTTCTGGTGTAGAGTCGAAGAAAAGGGTTTGACAATACATTTTCTGTGAGGTTTTGGTGAATATTCATGAAATGGAGGCGGAAGGATACGAGAAGTTAGGCTGAATTGTGGGGCGGATAATTGCATGTTTTTTATCTGTACTTTGTGTATCTCAAGTTTATACGTGCTGTGGTAGACAGCGTTCTACCCAACGAAAATGTTGGGAAAAATTAACGCCGGCCTAAGAGATGAGAATTAACATTAAAGTCACTGGGAAATTCATTGGTGATCAGTGAACAAATAAATGAGTTGAATTAGAGTTACCTGCCATTGATCATCATCGAATATCAAATAACATAACTTATAAAAAAATATGATTTATCTAATTATCAATAAGATCAGTTTAACCACGGGGCATGGAATAGCAATGCACCGGTTCGTTTTTATATTTTATATATGATAGCAATAATAATGTCATTCTCGCAAACCCTATCCAGCCAGTCTTATTGCAGGCCCGTACGCGTTGCGGTTGACTTCCAAAGATTTGGAGGGGGTTGTCTGACCGAATGGTTAGTGCATGCGCGCTGTACCATAAGGTCTATCCCCTAACCCTAACCCTTGAGTCAACTGGGCTGGTTTCGATTCCCCGGTTGTACCTGACAAGGAGTAGGATCGCCTGTCCAACCTCGTGGGTTTTCTCCGGATCCTCCAGTTTCCCCCCACTGCTAAAGATCTCAGCAGGGGCGTTTTAAGGTTTATCATGGCGGAGGCTATACTATTTTGAGGGTCCTCTTTCGCGAGGGTCGGGGGGGGGGGGTCTTGATTGATGATTTTCATACCAGTGTGCAATGACTGCATTCTCATTCAGTAGTGGATTCGACAGTAACAGTGTAAAGAAAACGATTGACTCAGACTCGGGGGCCCTTTCCCTTTGCCAGAGGGGCCCTTTTGTCAGACGAGGGGCCCTTTGGTCTGTCTTTAGGGCCCTCCCTAACTAGGGTACATTTCATTTTTCTCATCAGTTTTAGCATTTTTCTCCCGTTTTATTTGTTCAACTTCTTTGATTTTTTTCGCGAGGAGGCTGGCGCCTCCAGCGCCTCAGCTATAAAACGCCTTTGAGATCTCTACGCGCAACCGAATTATTGAAATAAAATTGAACCATATGTTAGTTCCAAAATGACCTACTTTGTGTCGAGTGGACGTTAAACCCCCATTTCTCGCTCTCTCTTTCTCTCTGAGAGTATCCGTGTTTGTTTAATATTGTTTTTTTTTATTTAGCGGGAAGAGTGTATCGAGAAAACTAGGCTGTGATTTTGCCACAAAAATCGTTTCATTTTGTCTCAGCAAATTCCAGCGCCAGTTGGCATACTGCGTAGTTGTAGTGTTGTAAGCGACCTGTTAACAGGAGTTATCTCCCTTAAACCCTCTCTTGTTCTTGTCCACCATTTTTACGAAATGTAAGCATGTTTTGTAAAATGTCATAAAATATACCATCTTTATCCGTTGGGTGTTGTTGCTTATAGTTGTGTGGTGCTGCTGACTGGCGTGGTGGCTTAGAGTGTTTTGCCGTACCCACGAACTCCAGGAAGTTCTCTTTGTTAACGAAACAACAAAAACAATCCCAAGTCTGAACAGTCCCATACATCGTCATTTTTGACATAAGCGACCCGGTTTCTTCTATAGCTGTGAATACACCCACCGTTTTACCATCACAAGACAAGATGGCTACTAATCGTGCTCCAAAACAGTCTGAACAGTCCCATACATCGTCATTTTTGACATAAGCGACCCGGTTTCTTCTATAGCTGTGAATACACCCACCGTTTTACCATCATAAGACAAGATGGCTACAAATCGTGCTCCAAAACAGTGGACACTAACCAAACATGAAACAATCACGTCCTATGAAGCCTGGCGACAAAACTTGCAGTACACTTTATCTCTAGATCCCAATTTTGCCGCATATCTCGTCGATGGTGTCACTTGGGGTAAGGCGTCTAATAATACTCCATTGCGGGGTTTCCGTAATGATGGTGGTGATGTTCCAGAGGATAACCGACGTACTGCACAACACAAAGTGACCCACCTCGAGTTAATGTTGGGACAAATTGCTAATTTTTGTCCCATTATTTCCCTCAATACAATTGTTAAAAACTCGACTTCTGTATCCGCTATTTGGCAAGCTATTCGCCTACATTATGGCTTCCAGTCTACTGGCAGTCATTTCCTGGACTTTATCTCTATTAATCTCCGACCAGATGAAAGTCCTGGGGATCTTTTTCAACGATTAATGTCTTTTATTGAAGACAACCCACTTAAACGTAATGTCACATTTCCCACTATGGTGAAGATCCCACAGTCGACGAAGAATTGACATCGTCTTTAGAGAATATAGTTGTACTAACTTGGCTTCAACGTATACATCCAGACCTACCACAGTTAGTGAAGCAACGGTATGGTACAGATTTGCGCTCTCGTACACTAGCATCCCTTAAACCTGAGATCTCCCTAGCTCTTGACTCGCTGCTGGATGAAGTACATGCCTCGGTCGACGCTAAGGTGTTGCGATCAGCTACTAGCCAATTACTTCGACGGCGATATACTCCAGATCCCGCTAAGAGTGACGGATTTAAACCTAGATCATGCCCTCTCTGCGTCCAAGCCAACCGCGCAAAGACTCAACATTATCTTAGTACCTGCCCTTTCTTACCTTCAGATGACAAAAAGTTTCTCATTCGCGCCCGTCAGACTACCTGCCTGGATGATGATGATCTGGACTTAACCAATAGTTTACCTAGGAGAACACCAATTAACTGATTCGCTAAATCCGGTCCTTGGAGCAATTGATCATTTAAAGATGTATTGCGAAATATACTAGCACAATCAAACACAACCCTGACCTTATCAGGTTTTAAAGGATGTGTTACCGGGTGAGTCGGTAAATACCAAACTGGCGATGTCGTGTTCACATCCTCTGCTGGCACTAATTCAGCATGACCACTGTCGATGTAACCTTGAATAGTATCCTTATACCGATCAAATAACGTTGGGTTTCGTAGAAATCGCCTCCTTAACCCATTTAGTCTATTTTCAGCTACGGTCCTGTTATTTGGAAGATAGGGAGTCACGCTTTTCCACGGAAGGGCTACTTGGTAGTGGTTATCAACTTTAGTTAAACTGTTTTCTATAATTTCCAGTGCTCGCTTATCATTAACCGACATTCCTACTTTATTATCAACTTCAAGATCAGCAAAATCTGTGGCCCACAAACGATCAAGTTGATGTTTTAAAAGTTCATCCGAATCTGTTACCGGTTCGACTTTTAAATAGTTTACTGTAAAATCATCACAACTTTTCGAGTCATTTAAAGGTCCAAGAATCATCCATCCCAAATTATACCGAACGGCAATCGGATCATGTTCATTTCCCGAAGAGCGAGATTCAAGGGGGATAAACAAACTGGGATTCTCCTTTAATCCAACTAATAAACTTACTTCAGGTATATCGACGTGTCCCAATGAAATATCATCTAAATGGGGATAACTCTTGATATCATCCGTCATCGGGATACAATTTTTAGTAATAGGTAAGTTTTTAACAGTTTTAACATTTTCTAGTTTATACGACACAGTTCCGTCTAACGATGAAACAACAATATCAACATTTCGGCTGGTAATTTCCGTTGAACCGGTCACACCAGTCAAGGTAAGTTTTTGTTTATCATCATTCTCGTGGATTTCCATGTTGTTTTCAGCACATAAACTTAATTCACTGGCAGTATCCTGTACGAGGTAAGTCGTAAAGGATTTTCCTTGGCCTATTTTTAGTCTTACGGGTATAACACCTAAAGAAATGCGAGGGACGCCAGCCCCAGTGGCGGCTGTAACAGATCTATTACTTGCAACGTCCTTTAGGTTAGTGTTTTCGGTTGTAATGTCCTTCTTAAAGGCAGAAAAATCGGCACCGTGTAATAGTGTATTATGGTTCCTCATACAGCCTTTAATTTGACAAACAAATGTTTTATCACACGCTTTAGCAACATGACCAGTTCTTAAACAGCTAATACAAAGTCTGTTCTCAAAGACAAATTTAACACGATCTTGATTAGACATATTGACAAACTTTTCACAATTCCAGATATTATGTGACATAGAACAATTTAAACATTTCACATTAGTAGCACTCTGCTTACTAACAGTGTCCTTTGGTTTTAACAAAGGCTTCCTTTCTTCCGTTACAAGTGTAGTTACAGGCCTACTATAACATTTTCGTTGCTTACTATTACTATTATCTTTAAGTCTATCATTATAATGACTGTGACTATTAGAAACTAAATCTTCTCCGTATTCGTTGTTAACTAACTTCGCACGGTTTTTTATAAATTGCATAAAATCATTACATTTTGGGCGAGAACCATTATCCAAGATTTTACCCGCTACTTCTACCCATTTGGCTTTCATATGTAAAGGCAACTTTTTATTTAATGATCTGATTGTATTAATATGGTTTAAATCTGTCACATATTCTGGTCCCATTCCCGATAACACTCTGTACGTATCTTCCAAATTACGTCCAACAACGACGCACTGTCTGCGACTTTAATTGGGGATAAATTCTCAAGTTTTTTCAAATGAGCGTCTGCTACAATGTGTGATCGGCCGAAATTTTCTAGTAATGTTTTCCTAGCTGTGACATACCCCTCCTCGGGCGGTAAATTTACGCAACTTTCTATCGCGTCGCGTGCCTTAAAAGTACAATGTTGTATCAATAACTGCAGTCTCCTAGAACTGTCCGAGTTTTGGCTTTCTAAACATGTTTCGAAATTATGAATGAATGATGCATATTTCAGCGGATTCCCATCAAAGTGTAGATATTCCAACTTTGGTGTTAACATAGCTTCACACAATTTTGTCATCATGTCACTGTTATGTGAAGAACTTACATTACCGTTTGGGGACTGCTTAACTTGTTGATTTACATTTACATTATCAATGTTTACATTATTATTATCATCAAATTGAATCAAATCAGAACTTAAACTATAATTTGATAAACCTGTACCTGTATCTGGTAAGTTAGGTAAAGGGTTAATATGTTCATGCATTGTGATAGGATTTCGTTGAGAAAGCACAAACGGATTATTATTATGATTATTATCAATATGATTTATAGACATATTATTTGACACAGCAGGTTGAAAATGCCCTGATGAAATATTACTAACAGGCGGTGGTACAGTGAAATAAGGTCGAACAACATTATTCACACGTGGATTAAAATAAGTAGTGTTGACACCAGTACTTTCAGCTGTATGAACAGGTAAACAATGATTAAATCTATCATATGGCATAAAGTAAACAGTCCTATCATGCATAGATGAAGCAATATTAACAGATGTAAACAAAGTTAAATTATTAGAGCTACAATAGGCACTACTTGACAAATTACTTGAGGCAGTTATAGGTAAACTATCTGATATAGAGTCTGACAAACTCGATGAGACAACACTAACAGGATTAAATTGTTCAACAGGAGGGGGTGGGACATATACATTATTATTAGCATACATGTCAGAATTAGCAATACTAGTTTGCAAGTTCATTTTAAAGGGAGATTGAAATTTATCAAAGTCATTAACATAAGGAACAGTAGACACATCTTTTCTTTTTTCTTCATCAGATTCTTCATCCGTGTAAACTTTGAGGCTAACTTCTGCCTGTTCTTCCTCCATTTTTGCTTCCATTAACTCTGATTGGTGCTTTAATTCTGATATTTTCTGTTCTAATTCACGTTTTTTATGTTCTAATTCATGTTTTTTCTGTAAACGTGTTACCTTAAGCTTAGCCAAGGCTAACTGTTCTTTTTTCTTCAAACGAACTGAGCTTGAATTGTGACTATCAACACTACCTAATAATGAATTCTCATCAGACTTTTTCTTCATTTTATCGTTTTGCCATGAAATTGTCAATTTGTCAAATTGTGTTTTCTGTAACAATTCACTCTCTTATAATTGACGAGACGCGTCTTTCTCTTCCGCGTCCACCAAATCTTTATAAATATTCTCGTGACATCGAACAAAATTCTTCCACACACTTTCATGTTTTGAAATTCTATACTCAATATTACAAAATGAGTCCTTAGTAGTTATAAGATACTGAATCTCTTCCTTGAGCTTTCGGACTTGTGTGAGATATATATCTCGTTCCCTATAAAGTTCATTCCTCCTAGAGACATTCGGGAACTTGTCAATGTCGAGATCCATACTAAGTTCACAAGTAGGCCTCAATGTCAACAAAATAATAAAGCACCAAACATGAATTACGTCATATAAAAACACACCAACTGTTGAATGGTAAAACACACCAGTCTTAATGTAGGTCCGCTTACAACTTGAAAACTTCATGTGCCAACTGCACAGTGTATTTAAAGTCAAAACAAAGTAAAAGTTCAAGGTTTATTAGAATAACCGGTGCTCAATCCCATATTTGAAACACAGTGAAATTCACAACAGTCAACCGATGTACATACTAAATCATGTATTAGAAAAACAGTTTACCGAATGGGTTTAGATATCCGCATCTAACCGCACATTAACAAATTCACTGAATTCACTGGTTTTCAAGTTGTTTGGGGTCACATCCTCTAACAAATACCAAATAAACCGTCCGCACTTGGAAATGACCACACGCCATCATTTTGTTTACCGCGAACTCCCAAACCGAGGCTCGGATTAAGACCGCCAGTAAGATTTTCCGAAAACCAGTGAAACCGAAAGTAGACATCAAACTCTAGCCTTATACATTTTACAAAATAACAATATTAAACATATACTAAAGGGATATGGTAGCTACAAAACTAGACTAATATATGGTTCAATTTTACTTCAATAATTAGACGAGGTTGGAGAGGCGACCATACTTCTTGTCCCGTACACACAGGAAATCAAAACCTCGCCACTTGATCAATGACAGGCCTACTGATACAAAGCACACGCTCTATACTCTTGACACAAACTAGGTCATTTTGAGACTAACGTATGGTTCAATAATATTTCAATAATTCGGTTCCGTGTAGGGGTCTTTAGCATTCCGAGGAAACCAACGAGGTTGGACAGGCGACCCTACTCCTTAGCACGTACAAGCGAGGTCAGTTATATGAATAACTAACATGACATCTATGTTGGACATGGATTTCTGAAGTAGAAAGCTACTGAGTGTTAAGATAAGCTTGGGACCTATAACCACGAAAATAAAATAATTTTTTTTAGAGTATATTGTATCTTTAAGGTACAGTAATATGTTCCTGATTTATTAAATAATAGATTATTGTTAATATCAATATTCCTATTATTTACACCTGTAGGCGTTTATAATATCTGTAACGGAAAAAAACTTACCTTAAATTCCTTTAAATTAGTTTAAAGTTTAAACACCAACGATACACACTTCTTTGAATAAAATGGACTGCTTTCTGACGAAACTAAAAGGACACAGACGATCAATTAATTATTCCTACGCCGTCATCCTTTTAGTCCTTCTCTCTTTCCCTTTTCCTCCTTTTGCAAGGCGACCTTTGTTGACTTTCTGGTGTAGAGTCGAAGAAAAGGGTTTGACAATACATTTTCTGTGAGGTTTTGGTGAATATTCATGATATGGAGGCGGAAGGATACGAGAGTTAAGAGGTTAGGTAGGTTGAATTGTGGGGCGGATAATTGCATATGTTTTTTTTTTATCTCTACTTTGTGTATTTCAAGTTTATACGTGCTGTGGTAGACAGTGTTCTACCCAACGAAAATGTTGGGAAAAATTAACGCCGGCCTAAGAGATGAGAATTAACATTAAAGTCACTGGGAAATTCATTGGTGATCAGTGAACAAATAATGAGTTGAATTAGAGTTACCTGCCATTGATCATCATCGAATATCAAATAACATAACTTATAAAAAAATATGATTTATCTAATTATCAATAAGATCAGTTTAACCACGGGGCATGGAATAGCAATGCACCGGTTCGTTTTTATATTTTATATATGATAGCAATAATAATGTCATTCTCGCAAACCCTATCCAGCCAGTCTTATTGCAGGCCCGTACGCGTTGCGGTTGACTTCCAAAGATTTGGAGGGGGTTGTCTGACCGAATGGTTAGTGCATGCGCGCTGTACCATAAGGTCTATCCCCTAACCCTAACCCTTGAGTCAACTGGGCTGGTTTCGATTCCCCGGTTGTACGTGACAAGGAGTAGGATCGCCTGTCCAACCTCGTGGGTTTTCTCCGGATCCTCCAGTTTCCCCCCACTGCTAAAGATCTCAGCAGGGGCGTTTTAAGGTTTATCATGGCGGAGGCTATACTATTTTGAGGGTCCTCTTTCGCGGGGGTCGAGGGGGGGGGGGGGGTCTTGATTGATGATTTTCATACCAGTGTGCAATGACTGCATTCTCATTCAGTAGTGGATTCGACAGTAACAGTGTAAAGAAAACGATTGACTCAGACTCGGGGGCCCTTTCCCTTTGCCAGAGGGGCCCTTTTGTCAGACGAGGGGCCCTTTGGTCTGTCTTTAGGGCCCTCCCTAACTAACTATTTTTCTCCCGTTTTATTTGTTCAACTTCTTTGATTTTTTTCGCGAGGAGGCTGGCGCCTCCAGTGCCTCAGCTATAAAACGCCTTTGAGATCTCTACGCGCAACCGAATTATTGAAATAAAATTGAACCATATGTTAGTTCCAAAATGACCTAGTTTGTGTCGAGTGGACGTTAAACCCCCATTTCTCTCTCTCTCTCTCTCTCTCTCTCTCTCTGAGAGTATCCGTGTTTGTTTAATAATGTTTTTTTTTATTTAGCGGGAAGAGTGTATCAAGAAAACTAGGCTGTGATTTTGCCACAAAAATCGTTTCATTTTGTCTCAGCAAATTCCAGCGCCAGTTGGCATACTGCGTAGTTGTAGTGTTGTAAGCGACCTGTTAACAGGAGTTATCTCCCTTAAACCCTCTCTTGTTCTTGTCCACCATTTTTACGAAATGTAAGCATGTTTTGTAAGATGTCATAAAATATACCATCTTTATCCGTTGGGTGTTGTTGCTTATAGTTTATGTGTGGTGCTCCTGACTGGCGTGGTGGCTTAGAGTGTTTTGCCGTACCTACGAACTCCAGGAAGTTCTCTTTGTTAACGAAACAACAAAAACAATCCCAAGTCTGAACAGTCCCATACATCGTCATTTTTGACATAAGCGACCCGGTTTCTTCTATAGCTGTGAATACACCCACCGTTTTACCATCATAAGACAAGATGGCTACAAATCGTGCTCCAAAACAGTGGACACTAACCAAACATGAAACAATCACGTCCTATGAAGCCTGGCGACAAAACTTGCAGTACACTTTATCTCTAGATCCCAATTTTGCCGCATATCTCGTCGATGGTGTCACGTGGGGTAAGGCGTCTAATAATACTCCATTGCGGGGTTTCCGTGATGATGGTGGTGATGTTCCAAAAGGTGACCCACCTCGAGTTAATGTTGGGACAAATTGCTAATTTTTGTCCAATTATTTCCCGCAATACAATTGTTAAAAACTCGACTTCTGTATCCGCTATTTGGCAAGCTATTCGCCTACATTATGGCTTCCAGTCTACTGGCAGTCATTTCCTGGACTTTAACTCTATTAATCTCCAACCAGATGAAAGTCCTGGGGACCTTTTTCAACGATTAATGTCTTTTATTGAAGACAACCTACTTAAACGTAATGGTCACATTTCCCACCATGGTGAAGATCCCACAGTCGACGAAGAATTGACACCGTCTTTAGAGAATATAGTTGTACTAACTTGGCTTCAATGTATACATCCAGACCTACCACTGTTAGTGAAGCAACGGTATGGTACAGAGTTGCGCTCTCGTACACTAGCATCCCTTAAACCTTAGACCTCTCTAGCTCTTGACTCGCTGCTGGATGAAGTACATGACTCGGTCGACGCTAAGGTGTTGCGATCAGCTACTAGCCAATTACTTCGACGGCGATATACTCCAGATCCCGCTAAGAGTGACGGATTTAAACCTAGATCATGCCCTCTCTGCATGATGTATACATCCAGACCTACCACAGTTAGTGAAGCAACGATATGGTACAGATTTGCGCTCTCGTACACCAGATCTCCCTAGCTCTTGACTCGCTGCTGGATGAAGTACATGCCTCGGTCGACGCTAAGGTGTTGCGATCAGCTACTAGCCAATTACTTCGATGGCGATATACTCCAGATCCCGCTAAGAGTGACGGATTTAAACCTAGATCATGCCCTCTCTGCATCCAAGCCAACCGCCCAAAGACTCAACATTATCTTAGTACCTGCCCTTTCTTACCTGCAGATGACAAAAAGTTTCTCAATCGCGCCCGTCAGACTACCTGCCTGGATGATGATGATCTGAACTTAACCAATAGTTTACCTACACACCCGGAAGACGATGATACATCTACCACCCGTAGTGTTTCCGCGTGTCGTGTTAGTACCAAACAGTCCCCTCATTTTAAAGCATTATATAAACATCATCCTGTGCAGCTTACTTTAGATACCGGTGCTGAAACGAATATGATCAAGGCTGCTGTTGCCAAGTATATTGGAGCTACTATATTGACCAGTTCTCAACGTGCCCTTCAGGCCGACCCTTGGCTGTGATTGGTGAAACGCACCTCACTCTTTCACGGAACTCTGTGGACTTATCTCTAGATGCTCTTGTTGTGGAAGACTTGGACGTCGAAATCTTAGCTGGTACACCATTCATGACTGTAAATGATGTGTCTGTTCGTCCAGCCAAACACCAAGTTACAATCAAAGATTCCGATATGGGTCATCACAAGCACCGTCTCAGTACCATTCCATCCGGCGTACACAGGCTTCTGTGATTCGCTCTCCATCTTCAGCGACAATTGTTTGGCCTGGTGATTACCTAGAAGTTTCTGCCCCATCTGACTATCATCCAGACTGTATCTTGGCCATCGAAGCTCGTTCCGATTGCCCAAGCTCACATAGGTTAAAGGTCTCCCAGATGTGGCCACAACCCTCTATTGCCGGTAAGGTAAGAATACCAAATTCCACACATCATCCCAGAACCATTCAACGCAATGAACACTTCTGTCAGGTTCGACTGGTCACTGATTTCCCCCCAAGTGCTGATCGCTGTGATACTCCAGCACCAAGTTCTGTCCCCTCTAAACTTGGTCCAGTCTTATTTTATTCTGATAAAGTAGCTATCGATCCCGATCTTATATTATCGTCAACCACTAAAGAAGCATTTAAAAACTTACTTCGTCAGTATGATACTGTATTTGATCCGGATATATCTGGTTACAACGGTGCAGTTGGTCCCTTTAAAGCCACTGTCAACATGGGTCCAGTTCAGCCTCCACAACGCAAAGGTCGCGTACCCCAATACTCAAGGGACAAACTAGTTGAGCTTCAAACCCGTTTTGATGAATTAGAATCAGCAGGTGTATATAAACGTCCAGAAGATCTCAACATCACTGCTGAGTACCTTAATCCGTCCTTCCTAGTTAAGAAACCATCTGGAGGTTTCCGTTTAGTCACTACCTTCGCCGATGTTGGAAGATATAGCAAACCACAACCTTCACTTTTACCCGATGTTGATTGCATCTTACGTACTATTTCTTGTTGGCAGTACATTATTGTTTCGGATCTGACAAGTGCCTTCTACCAGATTCCTTTGTCCAGAGAGTCCATGAAATATTGTGGTGTAGCGACGCCCTTTCGTAGCGTACGTGTTTACACACGCTCTGCCATGGGTATGCCCGGCTCAGAAACTCCCCTTGAAGAACTAATGTGCCATGTTTTGGTTGACCAACTACATGCTGGCACAGTAGCTAAGCTCGCCGATGATCTGTATATAGGAGGTAATTCACCAGAGGAGCTTATGGCTAATTTTACGGAGACGTTGAATGCATTACGCACATGTAACCTCAAGTTATCGCCATTGGAGACCGTCATTTGTCCGAAAACCACTACCATTTTAGGTTGGGTATGGTCACAAGGTTCCATCCATGCCAGCCCCCATCGACAGAACATCACCACATTACCTTGGCCAGCACTGAGTCCCGACCTCTCCCCCATCGTCCTGCCAATGTCCAAGAACTTGCTGCTGCGTTGCAACAGGAATGGGACAATCTGGACCAAAATGACCTTAGACGTCTCATTAGGAGTATGCCACGTCGGATCAATGCTTGTTTGGCAAACAGAGGAGGATTTGCCCGTTACTGACTTTGTTGTGATGCTGTGGTAACTTTGCTGTTTGACCCCGGGTATCATTTTACCCTTATAATGGTCAGTCTGTGCCTTACTTAGTCTAACGATCATTTGGAATAAATCGATGAATGTGAACTTCATTTCATTTTGTCATTTGTTTCTTCGTCAGTTTCATTAGGTGACTTTAATAACACTTAAAAATCAAATATCCCCTACTTTTTTTGAATAGTATATTTCACAGTTCTGTTGACGCATATCACAGAATACATATATGTAGATAATAATAATTTACAAGAACCCCTTCAAAGTGCATATATGAGATTTCATAGTGTAGAAACAGCATTAACCAAGGTTCATAATGACATATTTATGCCTTTGGACAATCAACACTGTGTATTTCTTATTTGTTAAGAAATATAAGTAGAATTAGAAAATATATTTAACAAGATGCAACTAAATCACTTGTTCATGCTTTTATAACCTCTAGGCTTGATAATTTTAATTCTCTCCTTGCTGGTCTTCTTGTAAAACACCTAGATAAACTTCAAAAAGTTCAAAATTGTGCTGCCAGATTGATAACTCTTTCGAAAAAACATGATCACATAACTCAGATTTTAGCTTCATTACACTGGTTACCTTTTAAGCACCGTATTAATTTTAAAATACTTTTATTAGTTTATAAATGTTTTAATGACACTTCGCCTCTTATATAAAGGATTTGATCACTGTATATACGCCAACACGCCAACTAGAGATCATCTAGTGATCCCTTTCTCCTTACACCCATCTCTGTAAATCTTTCTTCTTTCGGAGAACGATCCATCTCTTTCCAGGCACCGAAACTCTGGAATAAGCTTCCCTTTTTTCATAAGGTCAGCAAAATCTATTACAATATTCAAGCAATCACTTCAAACACATTTTATACACAGGCATTTATTTAAAAAGATTTTATATATCCTGCATTTTATCATATGATGTCATTCTCTATATGTATGTAATTTTATCATGTACATTTGCATTTTTTTGTAAAGATCCTCTGAGCATTGTTCTGCAGTGGATGATGAGCGCTATATAAATATCGTTTTAATAATAATATTAATGTGGCGGGAACATATAAAATCATGTAATATAGGCTTCTGATGTGTCTATTCGTATGATTAAGGGTCTCTGAATCGATATATTGTAATCAAAAATCCATTCAGCCAATATGGCCGAAAAATTTAAGATAGCCACCATTTTTGCCTGGAAATTGTTTCAGGGTCGATGTCTTCAATATTCATGAATTTGATGGCAACCAGCAATAATACTCACCCATATTTATCATCCGATATACACTGTAGTCATCTGATTTTGATTTTAATTTAATCAACGCTTAATAATGGACCCAAATAATATTTAATCACGCATGTTAATCAACATGACCAACGTATCCAGTCAAAATCAAAGTTTTACTCATCCGAATCACATGACGATGGGATTAAAAATTTGCAAATGCTTTTTGACACGAAGAACGAAGCGTCTATAGTTTGAAAACTGCAAATGTAAACATCACTTTATCATTTAATATTGATACTAACACCACTGTTCCTTTATATTTGACGGTGTTTTAGTCATTGTTCATGACCAGTTCACAAAGTTAATCTAGATCGATGTACTGATACAATCCAATGAGATGAGACATTAGGGAATTAACAACACAGTTGAATTAAAAAACGACGCTGAATGTATCAATCATACATAGCTCTTGCGTATACCCAAAGCAAATATACTTTCTATAAACTCTCAACTCCTTTGTCTAATGTCCTGGGTATAATTTGTTCTTTCTGTAACCTCGCCTCTTTTGTCTACGTTTCCTGCACCAGGAAATGGTCCCTGCGAGGCGCTGTCGATCATGTTTTTCGTTTTGTTCTTCTTCCTCTTCACGAGATCGACACTCGTCACAAACAAAACCTGAGACTCAACAAATTCAAGCATGATCGAACTGACACTGCGCATCTTGGATATGACGCCACAATTCTTAGATGATTGCGATGTTGTTATGGTCGGTCTGTGGCATCCAAAACAAATATAACAATCATGTTCATAGGCTGCAATGAAAGGCTCAAAATTATCCCAATAGTCATGAGTTGCATACGAACAAAGATGAACGACACGACTGTGAAGTAAGCTGTGCTCCAATGAAGTCTGAATGCGGTTAAGGGCAAGGTAAAGTGACACCATTTTGTCACAACACCTGAAATGATGAAAAAATTATTTCAAAAACCAAAACAAGGGCCCTTGGATACAAAAGTCTAAAATAAAAAACATTACTCACAGACCATTTTTTTACTACCACTGGCCCTTTAAACTCGTTCTAGGATCACTGAGGCCTAAATTTATGGTGAAAATATCGCAAAATGTCCAACAAACGCGGTTACACCTACATTTATTTTAACTTTCTGACGTTACTTATTACGCTCAACTATTGTCCCATGGTGTGTACAACAACCGTCAAGACTCGCTTTTTCAATTAACCCCTCTCTATTAATGTAATACGTATTTCATTACGTTAGGTACATACTCGCATGTGCTTTAGCCATTTTGTTATTTCGTCTCCACCTTCTTGACATATCACTGAAGCACGAAAAATCGCAAGGTTGATCAAACCTCCTGACCGAATACAAATCGTGGGGGATCAATTATTTACATACCTATGTATTTTTTAAAGCCCTAACCTTTTCTTTTACTTTCTGATCATCCATTAAATACAATACATAGTTCCGAAAACAGTGCAAATGACCTTCACCTTATACAGACATTACTCCGCGTTCAGTGAGTTTCTGTCTTAATTTTATAATTCGCTTTAGTATGTGTCATATTATGTGTTATAATGTTTGGCACATATCAGTAAGAGTATGTTGCCTCTATTACAATTTGTTGATGAAGTGTAACTTAGGGAATTCACATTGGCTGCATCGGACTATTGCCATTCGCTGCAGCACTTCCAGAAGATGTCATTTGGCCCCAAAATGTCAACAATTACGAAATTTGGCAAAAACTTTATTTTGTGAATATTTTGAGAGAAATGATTTGTAAGGAGAAAAATTGAAAGGTACTGTAGCATCATGTTGCATGGATGTCACTTGTAATCGGATAGCCGATCTCTTGAGATGTGGGTTTTTTTCGAAGGGTGGAATGAACTGTCAAAAAAGTTTGTACATGTGGTTTCGTCGTCAAGTGACTTCAAATTCGTTGAATAAATTTTATTTTCATATTGGTAAGTACACACTGCATTCTTGCATTGCAACTTATATTGCGGTGATATCCATTTGAGAATATAATAGTTTTTAATGGCTTGTCCTGTATTTAGTTTGGGACTACGGAACGTCATACGTAGCACGTGCCAAAGACGACAATCTTCAGTTTATTTGACTAATCATTTTACTGAGCTTTTGAAATTAAACCTTTGCATTAGGTTTATTCATATTGTCAACTTGAAAATTAATTGTTGGATAATTTCAATTTCTTCTTGTGCTACATTTTGTGGGTTTTGTGTATGTTAAAATTATCATGTTTTAGCCTATATTATTAGGCTACTAATAAGGCCTAAATTATTTTCTGTGGCTTAGGTATACTTTTAAGACATGGTTTGTATGGGTTTTCATGTTTAAAATTCTTATATAATTATGTGTCATTTATTTAAGATTTGTTTCATATAAACTCTTCATTGATATAACCACTGGTACATTTTTATTCTTTTTTTTACAGAATTCGACAAGATAATCTATGCAGATTATGGCGGGCGTGTTGCCTTAATTACAGGGGATAAATATTTGAGACTTAGAAATTGACACAAATGGGTAACACCATATATAATAATGTAATATGAATGTATATAAACTGATTTACTAGAATTTCAAATCAATTCTGTTTTGCGAAATATGCCAGATGTCTCAATTAAATGGCAATCTCTAGCGTCTGGTTATTCCAGGCTACAATGATAGTATTTATTGTACATTTGGTCTCCAGATAAGAATATGAACAAAAAAAACCCCTCCAAAACAAACATTCCTATTCAAATAAAATATGTGAAAATGTGTGGATTTAAAATCCTCCAAACTGATGGCAAATGTATCTACCATGGTGGCTGTCTTTTTTAAAAATCTAGACTGCCTAAAGCAACCATTATGCCAATAAAAACAATTTCCTATCTTGACAGTAAAGGGGGGTTGGGATGGCCTAGTGGTCTAGAGTGCCGCGCTTCGACCTCTAGCTGGCCGGTCACCTCTGGCTTGCGGCTGTGGTTTCGATCCCTGGTGAGAGCATATGTGGCATGGAGATAGGGGCGCCTTCTCAACGTCGTGGGTTTCCTCCGGGCACTCCGGTTTCCTTCCACTGCTAAAGACCCCTACGCACATCGAATTATTGAAATAAAAGTTGAAACCATATGTTGGTCCCAAAATGACCTAGTTTGTGTCGAGTGGACGTTAAACCCCATTTCTCTCTCTCTCTTGACAGTAAAGTTACACTTTTGCAACATGATGAGTGTTGTGCATGGGCAGGGTGCAACATACTAACCCTTCTAGAAGACGTGTACATTGTACATCTGTGAATGGATGTGATTCATTTCTGTCAGCATCTAATTAACTAGAACATCTGATATCGCCTCCCATTGGAAGTTTGCAAATAATGCTGAATGCTTTACACGTGTACATGTATATTGATGTTTGATTATAGAATTTTTGTATGTGTTGGATTTAGAAAATGAATTGAAAAATACACCTTTACATTATTTATTTTTCAGAAATATAGGAATACTTGTCTAATGAATGACAGGAACTGAGATATAATTTAGGATTTGTTGACTTTAATAATAGGTGCGTATAACAAATTGTAAATAATGTGGATTATTCCATTTGATGTACATACCTGTACATTACTAGATGAATGCTTTTTGAGTTGGATGGATGACCGAATGGTTAGCATGTGCGTGCTGTGTCATAAAGCCTGTCATTGAGTCAACTAGCTTGGTTTTGAACCCACGGTTGTACGTGACAAGGAGTAGGGTCGCCTGTCCAACCTCATGGGTTTTCTCTGGGTCCTCCAGTTTCCTCCCACTGCTAAAGACCCCTATGGGCAAGCGAATTATTGAAATAAAATTAAACCATATGTTAGTCCCAAAATGACCTAGTTTGTGTCGAGTGGATGTTAAACCCCATTTGGGTATCCGAAAGATTAACATGTGCACATTTGATTACAAGGTCTGTCATTGAGTCAAGTGGCATAGTTTAAGTTCTCTGCTTGCATGTGACAGGTAGTAGGGTCACCTGTACAACCTAATGGGTTTTTTCCCAATCTTCCTACTGCTAAAAACCCCTAGGTGTTATCAAATTATTGAAATAAATTTAAACCATGAGTTAGCCCCTAGTTTGTATCCAAAAGCCATTAAACCTTTCTGTCTGTCTCTCACAAATAATACATTTATCAAATTCATGAAAATCCCCCCCCCCCCACACACACACACACACACATACCCCCCAAAAAGGCTGCTTCTATTGCAATTAGATGTTATATCAGGAATATGAAGGCTATTTGTACAATGTAGAACACTGGTAAATGCCTCACATTCATATCTTTGTGAAACTCATATCATAGGGCCAATATTGCTATTCACTGTGCCACTAGTGGTACACCATACATCTGCAGAGAAAGTAGTGCATGAAACAAAATGGCCTTTTGTTTACAAAATATTTGAAAACTTTGAGGTCCAATAACTAAGTTTTGATAAAAAAAATTTCAGATTTCAAGTCTTGATGGTTGGAGTTTGATTATCTGAGCAACTTTTGGCTGGTTTAGTTTTCCTTTGTTCTTTTTTATAAAGCTTGTAGCTGCGCAGCCCTGACTTAGGAATTTCCTTTATTATTTGGTAAATATTTTATTTCAAAGTCATTTTTTTGGATTTCCATCCATTTTTTATTGTTCTGTATCATCTCAGGCACATGTAGATACCAACATATCAGCATTAAAGCTTGTGTAAGTCCCTTTTTGAGAACCCCCCATTTCAGGTGTTGTGACAAAATGGTGTCACTTTACCTTGCCCTTAAACACGATAGCGCACATTGTCTAAGGTGGTCATAGACACCATTCTGTCAGCGGGTCATGTTAGGAATTACCCGATACGCAAACTGAAAATGAAATGAAAAGGTGGTTTAAAAAAATCCACTGGGTCAATTAAGATAGGCATACGGTATAGAGTTTGCTGTGGGGAAAATTGTGCCCAGACCGCGGTGCTACGGCCTACCCTTATATCGATTCCGGACAGTTCTTTTACGTCCTATCCGAACGAATATACGTTGCCCGTTACCGGAATCCCCGCCCTACATCATTGATAAGGGGAAACCTCACCAAAACGATCCGATGAACTTTTTCGAGATGGAACATGTGACACCCGGTTAGCGAACCAGTGCCACCTATCCACTGCGCCATCGTGTCTCCTCAACGTCACTATTAGACATATTTCTCCAAATTAGGTGGAACACACGAACGAACGAATGGAGAGTGGACTGTTGTGGGATATTGTTTCTTTATTAATAGTCACCCCCTCCCCACCGGTGTATAGGAATCCCGGGTCCTACAAGCTTCCACCGGGACATGCACGCATGGTCGTATATATATTTTATAGCACACGGTACGCATCTTATCAGACACGCAATCAGCATCTATGTTACTAGCGAAAGAAATTAGCTCCGTAAACCGCGGTCGGCGAGACAAAACATGGGGTTGTCACCCCCCACAAAAAATTCCCGGATCCGCCACTGTCATTGACGTCTTGCGCTCATATTACAATTTTAAAATACTGGGTGTAACACCATTAACTCACAAATTCATGACACTTTACGTGACAAGGAGTAGGGTCACCTGTTCAACCTCGTGCAACCCTCCCACAGCTAAAGACTCCTACATTGAAGCACATTATTGAAATCAAAATTAACCAATATTGCTGTTATCCTTACCCCTCTCCCTCTCTCTCTCTCTCTCTCCCTCCCTCTCATATTTACTGATTCCCTGTCCTTGCAAGCAATAAACAGCTTGTACACCCATTAGTAGCAGCGTGGGGTGGGTGACCGAATGGGAAAGTACATGTATTAGGCATCAAAAATATCAAAAAACAAAAATCTCCTATAGATGGCCTTTTCCATGGTTATCGAGCCAATAACTATGTTCTTAAATTCTTTACAAGGCTAGCACATGAAACATGCTCGTTATTTTGGTCGCAATCTGAATGAATGAAATGAAATGGGGTTTAATGTACTACTGTTCTGTTCCAACTCAGTTAATTAAGACGAACATACACGATACAGCGTGATTTGGGGGAAATTTTGCCCAGACAGCGGCACTATGGCCGACTCTTTATGTCGAATTCCAACTGATCTTTTACGTACACGTCAATGTATACACGGGACCTCGGTTTTTCGTCTCATGGAACGACTAGACAGATGCCCTTGTCAGGTCATCCGTCCTCCACCGCTGACAAGGGGAAACCATGTCAAAAAATCCTGATGAACGTTCTCAGACAATCGAACACCCGACCTCCAGGACTAGCAAGCCAGTGTGTTATCCACTTAACCACCGCTGTCCCATGCGGTAAACATGAGATGTTACGAGCAAATCATGTTAAATGATCATTGTTTTTTAGGTGATTTATGCAATCATTTCTTTTAACAATTCTGGCGTAATTCGCAAAAAGTCACTCATTCAATTTCGTAAACATCTTTATGCCAAATATGGCGAAAGCAATAAACAATTGTGCATGCTAGTAGTTTCCCAGCGTACTCTAGGTTCATTGTTACTCGTTTGTAGCCCTCGGTCTCTCAGAGTGCCTTTGAGTCCCTGTGGGGCCTGTTCACTATATTGGCTAAGTTCCCGGAATGGTGTTTTGCACTGGGAAAGTCCGGTATTGAGATTTGGTCCGGTATTGAGATTTGGTTCGGGCGTTCGTCTCTCCAAAAACTGGTCGATATGATCAAGCATAGCATGAACTTTTGGTCGACACTAGAATTACTAGCTCATTATATGAACTTTTGAAAGACTTTACCGCTTGTTTGAAACCACCATCCAATTTGCTGTCGAAACAAGTACGTTGGACGTTTTTATCAAGTGCATTGCATCTAGGTGATCCTGCCGACGGTTGTCTACGGCGAGAAGATGCAGTTCCATTACCAGAATAAAGTCTATCACCTTTCAGACGAGACGCTTGTGATCGATTAGTTCCGGTGATGGAACTGCATCTCCTTCTCACCGTAGACAACCGTCGCCATGAACACCTAGATGCAACATGCTCTCGATCCCCACAGAGCACCTTTGGGCTGATGCATTGAGCCTTCGTCGCTCTGAAGTGCATGGTGGGCCTTTCAATGGTATCCGAAGTAGGAATTCCAATAAGGAACATATCGACCAGTGTGTGGAGAGACAAACTTGGCCACTGGAGTCAACAGTCCTCCGAGTCTGTTCACAGGAACTTAAAGACACTACGACAGAACAGGGGCTACAAATTTAAACGAGACACGAAGCACTCATAGTACGCAGACAAGCATGTGCACAAATAATTGTTTATTGCTCTCGTCATATTTGATATCAAAATGTTTATGAAATTGAATGAGTGACTTTCTGCAAAAGACGTCAGATTTGTTGAAACAAATGGTCGTATAAATGACCTAATATAACTACATGACCATTTAACATGTTTGCTCTGAAAACTTTGTCTCTCAAATGCGAAAAAAACAACGAGCGTGTATAATGTGCTATAGTCTTGTAAAAATTAAAGAAAATAGTTATTGGCTCACCATGGAAAAAGCCCTCTATAGGCGATTGTCGTTTTTTGATAATTTTTGATGCCTAATGGGTGTACTTTCACTAGATAATGTTCAATACCCGTGTACCCTTTTTATACCCTGCCAGAAACTCACCAGGGATGTGGGGAGATGAGGTTGTTTTGTGTCGCTTTCGTATGGTGGCCTAGTTCATACAGGTCTAATAGGAGCGACGAGGCTGTTTTGTCTCGTATTGGTCATACTTTTTAACACACATTTTCATATTAAAGCGAGAGTCTCAACCTGTGTGTGTACACTGCCATATCTATGTGCCTTTTACACTGATGCACATTTTGATTGAGTGCAAGCAGCTCAAGGATATTAGATCGCATTTTTACATGTTTGCCCAGCCGGGTTTATATAATAAAAATTTTTAATTTTAATTGTATATGTTATTTTCATGTATTTTTTTTAACATTTATATGCTTAAAAGTTAATGATATTTATTTTTAACCTTAAGAACTGTGATATTTGTTTGTATATTTAAGAAAATAAATAGTATTGTTGTGATATCTTATAGTCGGTCTTGAATATTTCACGATATGCTTGGCGCAATATAGCCCGACTGGAGCTTACGTGCCATAAAACAACAGTTCATTTCATTTCACACATACAATAATGATAAGTCGCCTGGGATTTCTTTCTATATATCTATAGAATCTCATTCAAGCGTGTATGTGTTTGTAGAATTTCAACACAATTCATGCAGCATCATTGTGAACCGCGTCAAAATGGTGAAATGGCAGCAACATAACATAGTCGTGTTTATTCCACATCAGTGTTTTTAAATTTTACATCTTTGAAACAGTTTTATGTTCATTTTGAGATATTTTGTACCGTCAATTGTGGTTTTACAATAGGGTTGGTTGTGAGCATCTAGGTTTTATGTACCGCCAATTGTTGTTTTATAATAGGTCTGGTTGCGAGCATCTAGGTTTTGAGGTATTTTGTACCTTCAACTTTGGTATTATTATAGAGCTGGCTGCGAGCATTGTATATTGAATCTCTGAACTATCGTGTTGGTATATTTGGAATATTGTGTTCATTCCAGTTTCGTGCCTATTTTTTTACCCGGAATTTGTGCATACTTTGTTTTTCCTTTTCGAAACACCAGGCACTATGTGTCAAATGGGCTTTAGATTATTACGTTTGAAAGTTCATTAAAATTTACAATCGCCCAGTTTCCAATAACAGTTTAAATGGAATAAAACACAAATCAAACGGGAATTTACGAGCTGAAAGTGGAAATATTACCACCACCCAGTAAAATGTTCGTGTTGCTGATGTGGTATTTTTGGGAACTATTTACTTGTGTTAGTTTGACTTGTCTACAAACGTCACTGATAAGACATCCCGGTCTCCATGGTACGGCCTATCTGACAACAACAGTTAGAAATGAAATGCAGTGCTACAAGCTTTGCCAATATTCTAATAAGCTCTGCACATCTTATAATTACATCACATCCATATCACAGTGTCAGCTATTATCAAATAATAGTCACGTGGAATCTATTTATATACCACACCCGGCTGGACATCATGTGGAAGTTACCTCCCCTGATTGCACGGTGAGTAGGCCTTTCTTAAGTACGCAAATGTTACAATTACATCAAAACTAAGTTTCAGTGCCATATATTGAATCACATAGTGGTCAAATGGATTGTTTTTGTAGACCACATGCTTCTGGACAACAAGTGAAAGTTACTTTCCTGGATGTACGGTGGTTGGGCATTCCTACTTGAACCAATTTAACAAAAGTTTCATTTCATTGATCGCTACCATTCAACAATGGGGATATTGTTAATATTATTATTATGAGGGGTTAATCAATGTCTGAAGTCACAGGGACAAAAGCCGCTTGTTTGACCCCTGACATAAACTCCCACTATAACGTCTGTAGTGTAGACCATTGAAAGTATAAAAAAACGAAACGAAATATAGATCTGTATTTTAATCAGCTTGATGCAGTTCCCCTGTACTTACTATTACTTGCAGCGTATTATTCATTGCTTGATTATCCAGTCTATTTGCCAATGATACACTAGAGTAGATTATCCAGTATTGTACAGGATATTGATAATAATGTATTCCCTATATTTTTTTATATAGCCATATCAAGATTCGAACCCGTGTGATACCGTGCCTTGTGCTGTGGATGAAATCTGTACCTTGATTGCATCGTCAGAATCACATCTATGCTTAAAGAAAGGTGAGGAATTGTTATATACGTATTTATTTTCAAATTGTTCCCTAGTAGTAAAATATGTGATGTACAGTTTTTCGTCAAGTAAATCAAGAACTCTCGTATGTGGCACAGACAAGAAACATGGCTTATAACTACAAACAGTATTGATAGTTTTAAAATGATGTTTCTGAGAGAGAGAGAGAGAGAGAGATGGGGCTTAACGCCCATTCGACACAAACTAGGTCATTTCGGTACTAACATATTGTTTAATTTTATTTCAATAATTCGCTTGCGCGTAGGGTCTTTTAGCATTGAGAGGAAACAGGAGTACCCGGGGAAACCCACAAGGCTGATGGTGCAGAACAGTATGAGTAAACACAATTTCGGTATAGTAAAATTGCACACTTGCTTGATGAACCATGCATTATAACAAGACGAAGGACACATTCATTAATTATACGATGGCAAGGAGTCAAGATAGCTGAGTGAGTAAAAAAAAAATGGTTCGCTAGCCTGGAAGTCGCGTATTCGCTTCCATGTTTAGCCGAGAAATTTAATTGGGATTTTCCAGTGTGGTTTATCCTTGTAAGTGGTATAGATCCGGGGGAAGGATTTCCGAACGTAGTTCCTCCTTATTAGTGGTGTAGCAGTACAACAGTTCGGATGGGACGAAAAACGTAAAAGAACCCTTGACAGTTGGAATTCGACATGATAGGCCTTAGCGCCGCTGTCCGAGTAAATATACCCCATAGCACAATGCATGACGTACATGGGCGGATTGGGTCGTCGGGAGATCGCACGAAGTACCGCTAGGACAAAAGGCCGGTCGGACAAAATGTGAACAAAATAATTTTGTCCAATTCGTCTTAAAATCTTTTTTGTTGAACATTATATGTGTGAGGGGGTATTGGACCGACCATGGAGCGATGATCATGTGGTCGGTGGCTTTAACGAGTTCCAAATTAGGTCACACACTTGATTTAGTAGGGGCTGTGGCTCGCTGATCCGGATTTGAGTCGAAATAGTTCTGCCTGTCAGTGGTGCAGAAAAGCGGAAGGAAAGAGACAGTGTACACGTTGGCGTACACGTACAAGCGCCGATGACAGAATTCGAAATAGGATTTGACCGTATGGCGCATGCCCCACCCAATTAATTGGCCGGATGGGTGCAAAAAGGTAGAAAAAATAAAAATTCAGTCGAGTTCTTTTTGCAAGATGGATAATTGAATTGGGACATTTCATAAATGTTATATGTAGTATACCATAACGATAAGCAGTATTGTATTAAGGAAGAAAGGAGCTTTGTTTAGAATACGCCTTACAAAAGATGTCAATTAAAAATGTATAACTGATAGTACGGATCAATATTTTTTATTGTCCCCCGCCTTTCGAAGAAAGTTGGGGGACTATTAAAATGGGTTCGTCTGTCTGTCTGTCTGTCTGTCTGTCTGTCTGTCTGTCTGTCCGTCCGTCACACTTTTTGGGACACAATAACTCTCTTCCTAATTGAGCTAGAATGTTCAAACTTGGTGTATGTGTTTATTAGGTCAATACCTTGATGGAGTTCGAAGATGAGCATTTTCCGCTTAGGGTAAGCAGAGATAAGCAATTTGATTGGTTGATGCTTTGGGACACGATAACTTTAGTTCTAATTAAGTGAGATTGATGAAACTTGGTGTATAGTTTCATTATAGTAATACCTTGACTAAGTTCGATAATGAGCATTTTCTGCTCAGGGTAAGCAGAGCTATACGCAATTTGATTGGTCGAGAATTTGGAACACAATAACTCTCCTTCTAATTGAGTTAAAATGTTCAAACTTGGTGTATATGCTTATTAGGTCAATGCCTTGATGGAGTTCGAAGATGAGCATTTTCCGCTAAGGGTAAGCAGAGATAAGCAATTTGATTGGTTGATGCTTTGGGACACGATAACTTTAGTTCTAATTAAGTGAGAGTGATGAAACTTGGTGTATAGTTTCATTATAGTAATACCTTGACTAAGTTCGATAATGAGCATTTTCTGCTCAGGGTAAGCAGAGCGATACGCAATTTGATTGGTCGAGACTTTGGAACACAATAACTCTCCTTCTAATTTAGTTAAAATGTTCAAACTTGGTGTATATGCTTATTAGGTCAATGCCTTGATGGAGTTCGAAGATGAGCATTTCCGCTTAGGGTAAGCAGAGATAAGCAATTTGATTGGTTGATGCTTTGGGACACGATAACTTTAGTTCTAATTAAGTGAGAGTGATGAAACTTGGTGTACAGTAATACCTTGACTAAGTTCGACAATTAGCATTTTCTGCTCAGGGTAAGCAGAGCAATACGCAATTTGATTGGTCGAGACTTTGGAACACAATAACTCTCCTTCTAATTGAGTTAAAATGTTCAAACTTAGTGTATATACTTATTAGATCAATGCCTTGATGGAGTTTGAAGATGAGCATTTTCCGCTTAGGGTAGGCAGAGATAAGCAATTTGATTGGTTGATGCTTTGAGACACGATAACTTTAGTTCTAATTAAGTGAGAGTGATGAAACTTGGTGTATAGTTTCATTACAGTAATACCTTGACTATGATCGATAATAAGCATTTTCTGCTCAGGGTAAGCAGAGCGATAAGCAATTTGATTTGCCGAGACTTTGGAACACAATAACTCTCCTTCGAATTGAGTTAAAATGTTCAAAATTGGTGTGTATGCTTATTAGGTCAATGCCTTGATGGAGTTCGAAGATGAGCATTTTCTTCTTACGGTAGGCAGAGATAAGCAATTTTTGGATGACACTTCGTGTTCAGTTTGATTGGTCGATACGTTTGAAAAAAATAAATGTGCGATTAATTAATATGTGTCATCTATTTATTTTGGGATTTCGGCGGGGGACATCAGCCTCACTGTTGGCTTGTTATTATCTGATTCTGTGTGACAATATAGTCAGTGTTCGTTTAAATTCTACGTCAAGCTGAAATACAATCAAACACAACTATGCCAAATCTGCCTATTTTATGTCATCTGAACATGCCTTATAATGTTATATAAAATATTATTTAGATATTTATTTATATAATATGTCCATAACCAACCCTCCAGATCATCGGATGGCTGCGATAGTAAATGGATTTGACCAGCCTAGACATAATATAATTGCTTAACGTTAAAATAGGCGCCATTCAATAACAGTCTCGGTAATCGAAGCTTCCCTTTCGTTTTCTTAACTACCTCATGTCAAAACTTCAAATTCCAAACTTTAAATGTTATAAATATTATATTTAGATATTTATTTATATAATATGCCCATAACCAACCCTCCAGATCATCGGATGGCTGCGATAGTAAATGGATTTGACCAGCCTAGACATGATATAATTGCTTAACGTTAAAATAGGCGCCATTCAATAACAGTCTCGGTAATCGAAGCTTCCTTTTCGTTATCTTAACTACCTCATGTCAAAACTTCAAATTTCAAACTTTAAATGTTATAAATATTATATTTAGATATTTATTTATATAATATGGCCATAACCAACCCTCCAGATCATCGGATGGCTGCGATAGTAAATGGATTAGACCAACCTAGACACATAATCGCGTAACGTTAAAATAACAGTCTTAACAATCGAAGCTTCTTTTTGTTATCTTAACTACCTCATGTCAAAACTTCAAACTTTTCTCAGACTAATTAATTTGACTGGATTTTCAATATGCTATTTTTCCGTTATCTAAAAACTTATTTATTATAGCAAGAACGTCCAGCTCTTTATCTAGATCTATCACAATACATATTTAATATAACAGTCACAGGGCTGTATAACTAGCTCAGAGCAACGGGGGGGGGGGGGTGATCTCGAGGGTGCTGTAACCCCCGCCCCCTCCCCCTTTACTTCGCGCCTGAACAGTCATGACAGTAAATTAGTACATAATTTACTTGAGAGTCACCAATGCTCCATCTGGCTTGTCTGCCGCTTACCTTTAAACGTGCGTGTATGTGTAGCCTAATTATGCGTTTCTACTCGAACCTTTGATTTTTGATACAACTAATGCCACTAATGGTCTTTCTCTCTCTGAATTTCTTCATATTCGTCAACTTATAGTTGTCATGTTCTGTGCCTAGGGGTCCGATGTCAAGTTGATTAAGTCTTTAATTTGTCCGGTCTTCAGTTCGGTGTCTATATGTTCGATATCTAGTTCCCCGGTCTGTAGTTGGGCGGTATCTAGATTACCACGCTCTTCTTGTTAGGTGCCTAGTTTATAATGCTCTAGATTACCACGTTCTACTTGTTAGGTACCTAGTTTACAATGCTCTACTTGTTAGGCGCCTAGTTCATCACGCTCTACTTGTTAGGCGCCTAGATTACCACGCTCTGCTTGTTAGTCGCCTAGTTCACCACGGTCAACTAGTTTTCCTATGTAGATGTGTCCGGTCTCTATTTATGTCAGGTCTTTAGCTGTCCGAACTTGTGTTTCTCATGGTGAGTTGTCTAGTTCATGGGTCTTTGCTTTTTCCGATCGCTAGTGGTCTGGTTTCTAGTTGTCATGTGTCTGGTCTTTCGCGTTGTTTTATTACGTTAAGGTTTAGAATGCTCTATCCATTCATGTATAAAACCAGTGGATGCAGATAATTATGTTAAAACCCGTTCAGTTTTGTTAATTGATTATTAATAAGATATATTACTATCGTTCTGGTCATCACCATTACCATCATCACCAGCAGCAGAAGCAGGTGTGTCATTTTATTACCGCCATAAAAGAACAGCGCCATCAACAGATCATAGAAAACAAAAATTATCTTCTCTGTTCCTCATGTGGGCGACATGGCAAATCGTTCTTCCAGAAAGCGAATGATCCATTTCAAGATAAAAACTATGATAGCTGACTCTCGTTATTGGGAGAAGACTCGCGTCAGATTAAACAGGAATTTGGCGTACATTTTGTTCTTTCTTGTTTCAGATATACCATGCGGTGATTTCAATCTACCAGACGAAATGAACATGACATCATTACCAAACCCCGCTCTGTATAATTCTAAAGCTGAATATGAATGTCAAATAGGATATCGTTTTGTAAACGGAAGTGGGAAATCAACGTGTCAGGTTGATGGTGTATGGACAGACATTGATCTGGTCTGTGAAAGTGAGTATGGTTGTCCGAAATAAAATGTTAATGTAATTATTTATCTGTTTCGTATTCCTATTGTCGAATTTGGCAAGGGTGCAACGGAAGGTGGGGAGAGGCGAAAGAAGGGGTGAGGAACTCGTATGGGAAGGGACAAATGAAAGGTGTTGAATTCGGCAAGGGTGCAACGGTCGGGGCCGAAAGAAGGGGTGAGGAACTCGTGTGGGGCCGAAAGAAGGAGTGAGGAACTTGTATGGGAAGGGACAAATGAAAGGTGTTGAACTCGGCAAGGGTGTAACGGGTGGGGCCGAAAGAAGGAGTGAGAAACTCGTATGGGAAGGGACAAATGAAAGGTGTTGAACTCGGCAAGGGTGCAACGGGTGGGGCCGAAAGAAGGAGTGAGGAACTCGTATGGGAAGGACAAATGAAAGGTGTTGAACTCGTGGGGGAAATGGCAAAGCATGTGGTGTATATGGGGCAAATGAAGGCGTGTGAAACTCGTATGGGGCGGCAATGAAGGGTTATGAAATTCGGTGAAAGGATAAAGAAACACGTGTAAAACTCAAAACAAGTAGTAAAAACGCTTATCGGAATAGACAAGAGCCAGCAAGTAACGTGGATATACCGAAAAGGTTAATGAATGGGTGACATTCGGGGGGGGGACTTTTTTTCGAATATATTACCACCTCTAACTAATCAGAACTCAATTTTTTGATAAAGGGGTCTGTAGTCCAGTCGCGTTGGCTCAGTGAGTAAGACGTTGACAAGCTAACCTATGGCTCCCCTTGTGACCCGACCCGCCCCACCTTTCAATGGTGTAGATCAAAGGGCATTGGAAGGACATGTTTACGGATCAGGTGGGGTGGAAGACAAGGATCTCGTTTACACGTTGGCGTCCGCGTAAAGGAACCCTTCGAAGTAGGAATTCGATATGTATTAGTAGGCCGGAGTGCTGCAGTCTAGACAAAATATGCCCATCTTCATTGGCTCAGTCGGACCAGACACGTCCTTAGGGCGTTACACCCCATTTCTTTTTCTCTAGGTGACCACATCTCTGGGGCTTTTGCAAATCCTTTATCAAGTTAAATTATAGAGTTACACTCGGCAGGGAGTCGTTGCCCTTTCCACATCGCCTTAAATGTTTTGGTTATTTCCGAAAATATTAGTGCGTATGTTCTTCTAGTCCGATCAAATGTTTTCTTTCTTCTTTCAGTCATTCGATGCGAAGTGCCCGACAATGACACAGGAATACGCGGCGTAAGCATTGAGGCTTTTAACACCACTGATATACGGTATTTAACCAAGGCACCGTATAAATGTGACACTAATTTTGAACAGACCGGTGGTAGTGGATTTTCTGTCTGTCAGCTTAATTCAACTTGGTCACCAATTGATATTGTATGTGGAGGTATGGCAATGGCATTTCATTCTTTAAAACTGTAAATATGCTATCGGCCACGTTTTGTACACAATTTTACGGCCCTGCGCACTGTTCCTTGGTCGAATAATAGTCCTGCACTACACTGAAAGATCCTGGGGATCTTCCTGGACCAGCACTGGGTTATAGACCACTGGATTTCCTGGTTAGTAAGCCATTTCCTAACTCTCTGATCTGACGTTGGTCCACTCATTTGATCTCGGGGAGGGGTGGGGGGGTGAATGGTTAGCAAGTGTGCGCGCTGTATCATAAAGCCTGTCATTGAGTCAACTGGCGTTTTGTCGAATCCCCGGTTGTGCGTGACAAGGCGTAGGGTCGCCTGTCCAATCTCGTTGGTTTCCTCCGGGACCCCCTGTTTCCTCCCATTGCTAATGACCCTTACGCACAAGCGAATTATTAAAATAAAATTGAACCACATGTTAGTCTCGAAATAACCAAGTTCCTGTATAGTGGGCGATAACCCACCCCTCATCTCTCTCTCTTTCTGTCTCTCCCTCTCTCATTTGATCTAACCAATATTTGTTATATAGAATGTCTTGAGTAATACGCAGAATACAAAAAGCTGTGATTCTGGAAATTGTGGGAATCCTTTGAATTGTTTATGGAGACAATTTGCATACGATTTATTATTTCAATGAAACTACAGGAAGGCAATGTAAACATAGAAATTAAACACCTTTAAATATGATTTAATTTAATTGTATTTTGTTTAAAGTTGTCGGATGTGGTCCACCACCTAGACCAAACAATACAATACTTGACCCTGATGTAGAAGAATCATTTATTGGTACAACAATCAGTTATAGTTGTAATGATACTAGAAGTCTTTATATCAGTGGTAACACAAATACTACATGTCTAGACAACAGGCAATGGGATACACTCGACATAGAATGTTGTAAGTTTTTTGCGAATCCGTTAAACAATGTTAGAGTAATGTGTAAGCTTTAAAATATGAAGTACCGTCCGTGATATTACACCCAATATAATCCTTTAGATTCATTTAGTAACTAAATTGAGCAATAAACTATAACACATACATATTGCGACACAGCTATATTTATATTTTTGAGTTACACTTAATACCCAATATAGCCCTTTAGAGGCATTAGTAACTAAATCGAGCAATAAATTATAACACATACTTATGGAGACACAGCTATTTATATATTTGGGCTACACTTAATACACAGTATAACCTTTTAGAGGCATTTGTAACTAGACCGAGCCATAAACTTATGGAGACACGGCTTTTTATTTATTTGGGCTACACTAAACAGCCAATATAACCCTGTAGAGGTATTTAGTACCTGGATCGGGCAATAAACTATAACTGCTACTTATTTATTTGGGCGACTGTATTATCTTGATAACGTTTAGAGAACACTCTTCGAAACGTTGCCCAAATAAATACTTAGATGTGTATCCCTAAGTATATGTTATAGTTTATTGCCTTATCCAGTTACTAAATGCCCCTAAAAGAGTGTATTTGTTTTAAATATATGTTATAATTAAAAATCCATTAGACCTCCAATGCAACAGTGGTAGCATGTCTTATACAAAGGCTTTCGGAGAAGGGGGGGGGGGGGTAGAATAGGGAGCGTGGTCTCCGGTATCCATTTCAGGGGACACCCAATAAAAATTAAGATGTTTCCTTTAAAGCAAATTGAAGCTGTCGCTATGGAGGACTAATCATAGCTCACTTGATGCGTCCCTTAGAAACATAAAAATTAAGAACTTGTTGTAATAATGAAATTGTAAAACGTCTTTATGATTCTCCAATTGTCGTTAACCATGGGGATACTCGATTGAACGTTCCGGAATTGAATTCTGTCAATCCCAGAAAATGGTGACAAACGAGTGAAAAGAGGTATTTAGGCATACAATGCATGCGTTGACTGGGAGGCTAAATATGTCAACCAACAATGCAGTCGAAACATATTCGTTTTGTTTAATTACGTCACGATTCTACCCACACCACCTTCGTAGTCAAGACTGACAGGACTGAATTCTGCGTCACTCGATTGCAATTTTGTCAATTCGGGACGTTCTGGACTGTGAATCGGCAATCCCCCAATTGTTTAGTGCAACAAATGCCCGTAAAGAACTAATTTGATTGGTGTTTACTGAGCAAGCGTTTAATGTTTGGCATAAATTTCTAAACATGGAGCACACAAAGCATCAAATTCCATTACATAATATAGATAATTGGTTATATATTTTTTCAGCAACGGTATGCTTTGATTTTGAAGATGTTGAGAATGGTCTCCCCGCGTCGTTTTCCTACCCTTCACATGTCGGTTGTCACGTGGAGTATGTCTGCTTGTCGGGCCACATTCAAGTAACCGGTGAAAATATTTCAACATGCCAGGACAATGGAGAATGGTCAACTTCCGGTTTCGCTTGTGGTAATTAATACAGTCTTCACTGGCTAAATGCACTCTCACCGATTGGTAAATGTGTTTTTCACTGCGTAATATGATATGTTGTTGCTTTTTAACTCTTCACTGTCTTGTATGATACAATGTGCCTTCAGGGCTGTGAGGGATTGGGGACAGCTGGGACACTTGTCCAGGGACCCGTAGCCCAGAAAAGCCAGGAGACATGCCTAGTAATGTGTTAAAGAAAGTTGCTGTAAAGTAATAAGAATACACAGTTACTTGATCGTAAAGTGGAAGCAACCGGTGGCTTTTCTCAATGTGGGTACTTAGTGGCAGGTGTGATGTTAGAATCGGATTCGGTCGGTTCACTTTTTTTGGAAAAATTCGTGAAGTAAAAACTATGTCACTAGTGTTTTACCTTAGGATTCAAGCTTGTTGCTTCTCACAGCTGTTGTGTCTTGCTTCTCTATACGATTCACTGTCTTATAAGATGCGTTGCAACGTCTTGTCTGTTTTTATTATTCTCTATGTTACTACCTGCCTTCTTTTTACGATGCACTACGTTTCCTCCCGAATCACTGGCTTGTATGATACATGTACGTCTTCCTAATTTTCTATATGAATCGCTTTCTTGTGTTGCGCCACCTTTCGTTATGATTCGCTTTCTTGTGTTGCGTCTACTTTTCTATATGATTCGCTGTCTGGTGTTGCGTCTACCTTTCGTGATGATTCGCTGTCTTGTATTGCGTCTACCTTTAGTGATGATTCGCTGTCTTGTGTTGCGTCTACCTTTCGTTATGATTCGCTGTCTTGTGTGATATGATGCTTCCTAACTAACTGGCAATCACATTCATTCTAAAAATGGACCCTCCCGCAATCAGATTAGGTGACAAATATGGCTTCTAGCTTGAGGTATATCCCCGCGTATACAAAGTTCAGATAGGGATTTGAAGCAAATCGACAGAATTAAAATTAGTTTGGATACGTCCAAATATTGACGTGAGCGCAAACGACCTCTAAAGTTCGATGTAAAAATAGGTTGTAGCGCCGCTGATAGAACACTATATGCCGTATGTCCGCCAAATCCCCATTTCATTTCATTTATTTATCGACTGTATGAAATCCTAAACTTTGAGAAAATCATATCTTTTCATATCTTTTATAGTGACTACAGGTGAAACAGCAACATGACAGTAGTGTAAATGTAAACAACACAAACATTCACGGGGGTAGACAAATAGTCAAATTATCCGTCCATGATAATTGTGCTAATTGCATCTGACAATCGATTGGGTGAAGGGAAATAACTCGCATTTTATTGCAACTAAGATAGTCCAATTAATTGGTGTTGATAACTTTGTCAAAATATTTTAGGGCATTGCTTTGAGGAATAAACGAAATGTGGTGTAAACGTCCCACTGTACTGCACCGAACATTGGCTGATCGTTATATCGCAGACAGCTGGACTAGTCCCCTGCACCACTGACAAGGGAAAACGGCATTGAAATTCTCAAGGAACTTTGTCAGCCGACCAGTGGCGGATTAAGCTCCACCACGGCCTGAGGCGGCCGTTTCTGGAGGGCCTATTTAAAAAGGCGTGGGCCTAATTAATTTCGGGTCAGGGCCTATGTTGATTCCCGTTGGGCCTAACCCCCCCCCCCTAACATTCATTGTCTATGCGTTTTTATTCGTATCAGACAAGTTTAAAATATTTTTTTTTTACAAAACCTTTGGGCCTGAGGCTGCAGCCTCATCAGCCCCACTGATAATCCGCTACTGCAGCCGACATAGGAAACCCACCTACGACCCGTAATAATAATTGGACTAATATGGTCATTCTGATATTTCTAAAGTTAAATACAGTTTATTGTATTTTGTTTTTCAGTTCGTGGATGTGAGGATCCTCCCCAAGAATATCCAGGCATACCAAATACTGTTTTGGAGCGTCATGCTGAACAGAACTACACCATTGGTACTGTGATACAATACCAATGCCGGATAGCAGCTCTCCTCCCTCTCACTTCAATTACAGTCACATGTACTGAAAATGGCTGGGTTAATTCAATAACTCTTGTTTGCGCACTACTGTAATGTGTTAATACTGTTATTAATAACGGTGCGCCTGTATATGTATACAGGTCACAATTCTGTGGAATACAATTACTGCTTATAACTGAGTGACGTTTCGACTAGGCTTCTCTAGTCATTATCAAGCAATGATAAAATATGACAAGGCAATATATACATGTACGCAACACAACTTAATTAATGTTGACTAAGTAGTGTTGTGTACATGTTTATATCGTCTTGTTATATTTTCATATTTCATCATTGCTTGATAATGATTAAAATGTCATTTCAATATCCAACACTCTTAATTATTTTTATTGTAAAATTTATTTCTTCATGTGCCATAACTTTGGATTTTTAAAAAATTGATCCTTATTCTTCGTCACGATTTATTCTTGTTTACATCAATGCGGGAATTGTGGGAATTAATGTGTAACTCTTACTTACTTCGACTTGGTCAGAGATACTGGACAATCAATCGCATTAAAATCAAACCCCCCGTTTCGCCTGGGCAATGGAACTTGTCGTCAAATATTGGCAACGGCCATAGACTATGAGTGCCTGTGTGACCGAGACTAGTTAATCATAAATACTTTCTAATAAGAATTCATTTTTATATTTAGATCTATAAGCACACGTCCATCATTCGTGCTTGAGTATAAGATTATTGTCTGAATTTTCAATTTACAAGCACGTGTTCATTATAAATCATTATTGATAACAAGAATTTATCCACTCGGCAAACCTCGGCAGATTCCGTAACCTCCGGAACCTACATCTAACCTCGGCTGTATGACGAATTCCGCCATATTGGAACTACTTTAAAGGTCCCGGATGAAAAATGGCTGCACCCATACCGAACACCAATCGGCGACCTATTTGGCTAGCGACCTATTCGACCGATCCAGCTGTAAGATAATGACGAAATTACACTTCTATTCTGAGCTAAAGGAATGGATAAAAAATAATATATTCTACTTTCATTTGATAGACATAACGTTGGATTTTATTGGTTGATAAATAGATGAGTTAAGGCGACTGTTGTCTTTATTCTAAATAGGTTTCCAACGAACAGGTTGCAGCTTGATAGGTCGAATAGATTGCTAGCCGAACAGGTTCCCAATTTGTATAATAGCGTCAAGTTTTCCTGTTAAAGTAAACCGGTAGCCGCATCGCAAATGTATGGGCGTAGGTACATGTCACTTACTGTCATTCAGCCGACACTAGATGTAGTTTACGGAATCTGTCAAGACTTGCCGAGTGGAATTTATCTTTAGGTTTGATCATCCAGTTGATATTTATAAAAAAAAAATAAAACAATTTTTTTTTTGTTTTTTTTTTCTTATTTAACAATTGAAATGGAGGTCAGGAATAAAATGCCTAGATGGAATAATAACATCACGTGGGGTGTACAAATCTTTGTTACTATAGACTGTTTCATTGGCTAATCAATCATATCATCCAGAACACATCAATGATAACAACTCTTCAAGATCCTAGTGTTGTAAAGACATGTAAAACGAAATTTTGATGTATTAAAAACATTAACGAAATAGGATCTGCGTTTGAATCAGATTGCGATGTATTAAACGCAAGCGGTAAATTATTTCAATAGTTTGATGTACAAAAAGGGGAATGGTATGACGGGTCGTTCCACTAGCATTGGTCACCGTTGCCACAGCACAATTTCCCACCGTGTCGGAACACAGACAAAATAGACTGAGTCATCTAGGCTATCTTCTTTATAGAGATGATCACTGCTAAACGCGTGATACAAGTATTCTTATCAACATTTTGAAACCGTCGAAGCACAGAGAAACACCTCATCATGTATGAACCCTGCAGTAAATGGTATACCGTAGCTAGACATAGGCGTGCGGGCAGGGGGGGGGGCATCTGACGTCATGCCGCCTCAACGTCATTAAAGCTTCTTGGCCTTGATGACACTTGAATTCTCTGAGGGTGATTGGTGCTAGTTTGGTAGGCGTTGGTTTGGTTGGCGCTGGATTTGTTGGCGTCGGTTTGGTTGGCGTTGGTAGTGGAATCCTACTGGTGTTTTGTGGAATCAGGGTGGATGTCTGGTGGTGGTTGGTAGAAGCCTGGCGGCGGTTGGAATCTGTTTCTTAACTTCATTGGTAGATGTGTGGGCGTGGGAAGGAACCACAGCCGCAAGTCAGAGGTGACTGGCCAGCTAGAGGTCGAAGAGCGGCACTCTAGAGACGAACAACATTTTCACTGTTTTTAATACCTTAAATCACTGCCCAAAGTTTTAGGGAAGGTCCCTAATTAAACAAAGGGCTGCCATGTTGCTGTGCTTGGAGATAGATGTGACTGAACGGGAAGAATAGACACAATGTCAAACACTCCCACAAAAGTGAAAGAATTTGAAGCTAATCTAGCAATAGCCAGATAAATATTTCCCGTGCCATTGATGCAGGAATATGATGAAATATAGGAGTGTCGTTTTTCGGTTAATCCGCCGGGATACAGGTCATCAAATATTCGTATGAACAGTTTTAACATGCTACAACAAATTTATGGGGGTATTTCAGATATAGTCTCCGGTTGATCTTTAACTCTTCCCGGACAAGACTTAATTTATCTAATGATCTTTTTTTATTTACTGATTGATTGTTATAGCACTGTGCTACAATGGACATTTTGACCGGACAAGCAGTGTTTCCGACTTTAAAATCCAAACAGGAGAGGGATTTAATATAGGCTATGTCTATTCCCCAATCCTTATTCCGATACAAATCTGAATAACGTGTATACGTGGGTAATACGTTTCATTCAATCAAAACATGCTATGTGAGGTCGCGGGTATTACAATACGAAGAATCTGTCTCACAGAAAATTACGAATGTCGTCTTATATCTCTGTAAAAGATGACTGCCTTCAACACGTGATGTCACATCACGCGGCGTCAATAATTGACTCAATGGCGCGAGCATTGTTTACATAAATCGTTACTAAACTAGTGTCCAAAAGAAACGATACCACCTGTTTGCAACGGCAGAAAAGAAAAACTAAGCAAAGCAGAAGTTTAGGATTAGTGTTATTCTTTTGAGAAATCCTTTCACAACATCTGTACACAAAATCATTTCAATCAAATCTGTACAATCAATATGACAAGCCGTTAAAGATCGGTGGGGTTGAAAAATAAACATTTCGTTAGAACACTGATCACAGAAACAACGGGAAATGACACACCACATGTCTAAAAGTCAAGTCAGTATAGGGTATGTCCACCTTGAGCATCAATACATGCCAGAACACGCCTGCGGATTGATGACGTCAAACGTCTGATGACGTTGGGAGTGATTTGTTGCCATTCCGCGAGGAGACATCGTTCCAAGTCCTACACGTTGACTGGAGGCACATTACGACAAGCCTCGTTGTGACGTCACCACATATGCCACCCAAAACCATTAACCCTCCACCTCCAAATGGCCGGACATGTAGGACACAGTTAGGCACCAAACGTTCACCAACTCTTCGGTATACACGCTGCCGGCCATCGTTTAGGAACATGAGGAATCTGCTCTCATCAGAGAACATAACACGTGCCCACTCCCGCCGTTGCCAACCTCGAACTCGCCTGGCCCATATCAGTCTGTCGTGCCGGTGTCAAGGCGTCAGGTGCGGTCCGCGGCAGGGATGACGTGGCCGGATACCATACTGCCGTAGTCTCCTGTAGATGGTTTGTCGACTGATCCTGTGTCCCAGTGTTGTCGCCCAACCTTCTGGCGACGTCGACATGTGACGTTCCTTGTTGAACCATTGCAACGGCTCTCTCTCTGGCTGTCATACGTGGCCTATCTTGTGTTCTTTTTGTTGCTGTGATATCAACGTGTCTGATCAGCCGTTTTATACAGTTTTCATGCACGTGCAGAACATGCTAGAGAGGGAAATGTCACTTTCACGAAATTTACGTTTTTTCCCGGAAGTGATCAAGTGTTCCCGGTATTTTTATGGACTATGCTGTGTTAGGGATGTGCAATACGAATTGGCATGTTTTCATACTTAAAATTTCACTAAGAAAAATATTAATTGGAAAAAAAGTTGGTATCGTTTCTTTTGGACACTAGTTTAATTCGGGCAGAATCATGCCTTATATTCATTATTGTGCCTATTTACACTAAATAGGAAATAGTTTTTACCTACAAATACTTCAAACGCCTTTATTTATTTTTCTGGTACATAAGAAAATGTTTTAGAATTAAATTTGTCGGTGGAAAAAAGTTAACATTTGTTGCTCATTAAGTCGTTTCGATGTCAGCCTTATTAGTGATAGGAGCGGCCTAGTGAATATTCACTGCTGATCAGCGTACCATACGAATTGTAGCTATCAATTCAAAAGATGTTAACTTTCTTTCTTTCTCGTGATTCGAAAATCAGAAACAAGTTAAAAAATGAAGCTACGGTAAGTTTTTATTGAACAAAATGCATGTACCTGCATCTCTGGGTAAACAAAGCAATAGGTCATACGATATCACGCCATCTTTTCAAACTTATTTTTTGTCAATTCATCTTTAGAAATTGTGATCTACTAGTCTGAATGCAAAACTATACCAAACTAATCAGCAGCAAATTTTCCCCTTGGTCGTTGCTATCACTGATACTAAGAGCGAGTTAATTAGTCCTCAATATTCACTTTAATTTCTTCTGCAAATTAAATTCCTTACCTCCTCTAATTATAATATCATCATCGTCATCGTAGTCGCCTTCATCAGTTTATTATTATATAAGTAGAAGTATTCACAAGAATATTTTTTACAATAATAAAGTTTCCTAATCGTGCCACAATAAAAAAAATGAGAGGTAAAAAAAAAAGTATTTGTATGCGAGACGCAAGGAAACGATATCTTACTTCCGGTTTAAGGCAGCAATTATCTGTACATATATATTTTACAATAATGATATTAAATTGAAATCATAATAATATGACAAAATAACTCTCAAGTACATCTGTACATATATATTTTACAATAATGATATTAAATTGAAATCATAATAATATGACAAAATAACTCTCAAGTAATCAAAAATGTTTCATTTAAAAAAAACACTTACAAAATTTGTCGTATCTGGGACGATAAGCGATAATAGACTACTTCCGGTAATAAGCAGGAATCATCTGTGTATGTTTAAACGCAAGTTAATATCATAATTAGTATTATTGCAAATATCATCATCAGTATGATCCCCATCATTTTTTAACGTCCACTCGACACAAACCAGGTTATTATTACATTATTTACAAGGAATTGTAATGTGGAATTGAAAATTAGTCGACTTATGCTTCGCGCAATGTAATAAGTCCGCAGCCATTTTGTTCTTAATCCGACTTGATCCAAGTCTTTAATCAATTTGAGCACATATTAGCCTAGATTAAGCCGATGATAATTTGATATTTTTTTTAGCTAAAAATGCTTGAAAACGTCGAAAGAATACCCTTCGCAACGTCGCCTCAATAAATCAGTAATTGTTTTTCCAATTATGTGTTTTAGTTTATTGCTATTTCCAGCTACTAAATGCCTCTAAAAGATTAGGGGGGTTGGATGGCGCAATGACGGATTAACCATGGTGGGGCCCTGGGGCCTGGAACATGGGGCGGGGGGCTGATCACTGACCGCGAGTGCCGAAGGGGGATGGGGGGGGGGGGTCTGTTGGCTTTCTCCCCTCAAGGAATTTTCAGAAATTGAAGGCCGGAAACGTGATTTCCTGGCATTTCAGGTACTTGTGTCGGAGCCCAGAAAAGAATAAAGTTCTGCCACAAAATTAGCGCATTCTGGATTTATTTCAGTGGACAAATCCATGCGACTGCCATGAAATGGTGGCATTTCTAGAGGAGGGGACTGGAGTCCATTGAGCCCGTTAAATCCGCCACTGTAAGTGAGCAGAGCTACATCAAACCTTATTTTGAAGTCGCTCAGTGATAAATAACGGGGTCACTTGATTCGGAATCGTATTATATCCCCCACGATGATTTGATGAATGGAGGCCCTAACGTTACGAACAAAATTGTAACACGAGATTTAACCAAGAAATCGGAATATTTCGTGTGATCCTGGTGTGCATCTTATCAAATTCAGCTTATACCCACAAAAAATATCAACAACAACAAGATCATGTATTACACCCATCACCGGATTACACCGAATTCTCGGATGTCGATCGCGACACACCATGGATTGAGGGGGCCCCCGGGACTTCCAATAGAGGGCCCTCGGATCATCGGAGGGGCCCCGTCACTGTCACGGGCCGTTGGAGTCCTCGGTCCGACCATGCTCGAGGCGCGCAACTGAGATTTTTGTGGGGGCCCCTAATGTGGGGGGCCCTGGAGCCTGTACCCCATGGTTAATCCGGCGTTGGATGGCCGAATGGTTAGCGTGCGCATGCAGTATCATACGGCCTGTCATTGAGTCAACTGGCGTGGTTTCAAATCCCCGGTTGTACGTGGCAAGGAGTAGGGTCGCCTGTCCAACCTCGTGGATTTTCTCCGGGTACTCCAGTTTCCCCCCATTGCTAAAACCCCCTACGCACAAGCGAATTATTGAAATAAAAAATTGAACCATACGTTAGTCCCGAAGTAACTACTGGAGTTTTATTTGTATAACACTATCTCTTACTGGAGTTTTATTTGTATAACTCCATCTCTTACTGGAGTTTTATATGTATAACACCACCTCTTGCCGAAGTTATTACAACACCATGTCGCTCAACAACTAGATATGGGCTCTGACCAACCCTCGTCACCACAAACGCTGATGTCCGAAGAAGTCTTCGTAAACCCATCAGTATCGGTGATACAAGTGAATGTGTATCTAATTTCTCTACCGATAACTAAGGGGTTTTCAACAGTGGTCACGTCCAGCACACTACCTGCAGCACCGGGGTGTTTTGTTGGAGGGTATTCACACCCTCTCTCTACAACAAGCAAATAACAGAATATAATTAGCCTTGAGAAAAGTTATTAATAAAATGAACTGACATGAAATGGGGCTTAACGTTTTGTGGTTCTAGACGGACGCCTTATAGTTATCTATGAGGGATATTTTGCCTACAGAGCGAAGTTACTGCCTACTCTTATATCCAATTCCAACTATTAAGGGTATTTTTCACGTGCACGTCAACAATACCTAGAGCCCCATCAACAAACTAAAACTAATAAACACTCTTCAGAGCTTGATTCTTGAACAAACTCCAGGGCTTGTCTCGTCAACAGTCTATAGAGCTGCTTTTCTAGTATACGATATCTAGAGCTAGTTCGATCAACAATCCCCAGAGCTAGTCCCACCAACAAACTAATAAACAATCTGCGGAGCTTGCCTCGTCCACAAACTCCAGAGCTTGCCTCGTCAATAATCGAGTTCAATAATTTATTTTGGCGGAAACAAAAGAAACGGCCTTTAAAATATCTTAGTTAAAACGCAGACTGAGTAATATTTACCACATGTAAATTCTAGAGCTGACCATTCGCCATTGTCTTGACAGACTGAAGTATTAGATCCAGAGACGTGAACAAATCCAGTTGCGCAGACGTAATCCACGCTACAACCAACGGCTGATGGGTAGTAGAACGAGGCGGGAAGAATGGTGGCAGTCTCATAAAAATCCGCACATATCCGTTCTGAAAATAAAGGTCGCCATAATTCATATATTACAGAGTTTAAAGTTAGGAGAATGGATGATGGGCCAACACAAATCACCTTGCCGGGTTGAAAGGGGACTGACTGGGCTTCTGACAGAGGTTCAATATTAATGGGTCCTCTAATTAGTTGTGTTTATCGTTGATTCAAAGGTTTCTGTGCGATTTCCAGTCAGGGCCCCACGCAAGGTTAATCAAGTTCTGCTCTAATACTGTGTGGGGCGGTGAGAGACAGAGAGAAATGGGGTTTAACGTCCACTCAACACAAACTAGGTCATTTCGGGACTAACATATGGTTTAATTTCATTTCAATAATTCGCTTACGCGTAGGGGTCTTTAACAGTGGGAGGAAACCGGAGTGCCCGGAGGAAACCCACGAGGTTGAGAAGGCGCCCCCATCTCCATGCCACATACGCTCACACCTGGGCTCGAAACCACAGCCGCAAGCCAGAGGTGACCGGCCAGCTAGAGGTCGAAGTGCGGCACTCTAGACCACTAGGCCATCCCAACCCCCGTGTGGGGTGGTGAGCCCGGGACACTAAATAGTAAACCATGTCGGGGGCCCAGGAATGTATGATGGTGGGGAGGTATGGAGTGGGGAATAAAACATAATAAACCATAACGTTTTGTTTTCGGAACTACTATATTTTGTAAGAATATGGTCTTTAAGACCATATTGTGTCTTTGGGAAATTGTTAAAAACAACTATTTTTATAAAGTCAAATTCACATGCACCTAGTGCACTGAATGAAAAGCTATACATAAAAAACAAGTGATGTTTTGGTAAAATTCTAACCACTGTCAAAATATTCGTCAAGTTCTTCTTGTTATTTGACCTATGGTTGGAAGACCATACAAGGAGTATCATCTGATTGTAGTGGTGAGAATTGTAAGGCTTTATTCCATATTTGGAATGGAATTTAGGTTCAAAGTTAATCTTGAGCCTGCAGGAACTGGGGGATATAAAATAGGGGGGTAGAGATAGATTCGTTAGAAACTCACCAAAATATTCTAGCAGCCATTATCTGTTGAGAACAAGGGACCTGTAAACTTGTTAGCTTGACAATAAAGTTCTTTTACCTTAAACACTGTGGTATTAGTTTACGATCACAAACACAACAAAACAAGAAGTCCTAGAAGTAGCAGTAGTACTACAATTTCTCTACCATTTATATATGAAAGTCAAACAGCAATGCTCTATCACTATGTGAGGGGGTTGGGGTGGTCTAGAGTGCCGCGCTTCGACCTCTAGCTGGCCCATAGATTAACCCAAGGTATAGGGGAGAAAAGCGGAATGAGACCATTGAAGATGCCGATGATGTGGGAGGTGGTGAACCCGGGACACTAAATTATAAAGTAACTTACTACAGTGTATGTCAAGTTCACTCCACTGTCGGTTGTCTTGACATGTAGTATTTGTGTTACCCGTGATATAAAGACTTCTGGTTTCATTACAACTATAACTGATTGTTGTACCAATAAATGATTCTTCTACATCGGGGTCTCGTATTGTATTCCTTCGTCTTGGTGGTGGACCACATCCAACAGCTGTAAATAGAATACAAATTTAAATGTAATTAAATATAGATGTGTTTGATTTATGTTTTGACTGGGACTTTTTAAGGTTTATCATTGAGGGCCTTCTTTCGTGGTGGGGGGGGGGTCTTGATTGAGGATATTTATGCCAATGCAATGACTGCATTCTCATTCCTCATTCAGTAATGGCATCCTCATTCCTCATTCAGTAATTACAGTGTATAGAAAACGATTGACGCGGACTCGGGGCCCTTTACCTCGGCCAGAGGGGCCCTTTTGTCAGACGCGGGGCCCTTTTGTCTGCCTTTAGCCCCCCCCCATGCTTTTCATTTTTCTCATCGCTTTTAGCATTTTTTTCCCGGTTTATAATTCCAACTTCTATAAAATAGCTATAAAACGCTTTTGTGTTTGTCCTGCCCATATCGTTATTCTGCACCAAAACCAGGTATCGTAAACTCTGGTGGTGGTGATGGACCACTGGTTCATTTGTTTGCTGCCTCTGATCGGACGATGTCATATGTCAGTGCCCAACCTTTCCTGTATAGCTGCAATATGAACATGCGGTAAAAAAAACGCTCTTCCCTACTTCTGTTCTCGGGCTAGTTTGGAACTCTTATTTTTCATCGTGATATTTATTTTTCACGACAAGAATCATTGCTCACTATATCTGACACAAATTAACAATAATTCAACAATATTTTCAAGCGCAATGTTTTCTGAGTTTTCTGAGAGTGTGGTTCCAGGTACCAATGGCGTTCATTAATCGTCTGATCCACATCATGTACAGACGTTGCGCAGCTATTATTGACACTCGCGGTGGACACACCAGATACTGATGTATAGACTGTGTACCGACTTGAAACCTTCTCGAAATCTCTTGTAATTTTGATGAATTAATCACGTATGTGCCTTCATACTGATTTGATTGCATTGATCCATTTAAAAAGTCGTTTTCTAGAATGATTCGATTGCTTTGATCCATTTAGTAAGTCGTTTTCTAGAGTGATTGGATGAAAGTGCCTCTCTGATATTGAAGTTTGTAACTGTAGAAAAAGATTTTGAGACAAGAAGAGCAAATACCTGTACATGTTATATTAATTTCTGACCAGGTAGAATTCAACTGACAGACCGAAAACCCGCTACCACCGGTCTTCTCGTAATTAGTGTCACATGTATACGGTGCCTTGGTTAAATACCGTATATCATTGGAACTAAAATGATTCAGGATAACACCTGGTATACCAGTGTCGCCCGTGGGTGCATCACATCGGATAACTGTAAAATTGAATAAAAACGAATAAATATATCATGTTAACTGTAATGAGCTTGGATCAACATGTCGTTCGGACGGGACGAAAAAGCGCGATCTCGTGTGCACATTGGTGGGCACGTAAAGGTCTCTTGGCAGTAGGGTTCTGGGACAGAACAGTAGAAAGTTAAACACCATTTCATTTAAATAGTTTGTGATCAAATAATTTTCTCTTCTTGAGTGCGTAATAGAGAAGATGGGTACGATTTGAATAAAAACAATAAAAATCATACTGTAGCATAGTAAACATAGAACAAATGATGTGAAATGGGGTTTGCCGTCCTACTGTTCTGCACTGACGAGGCTAATGAAACTGTAACGATTAGTGATGTGACAAGCTCTATTCGATTAGTGATGGGGCAGACTGTACACGATTAGTAATGGGACAGACTAATGACTATACGATTAGTAGTGATGGGGCAATCTATATACGGTTTGTGATGTTACAAGCTCTGTACGATTAGTCGATTACTGAGGGGACAAGCTCAATACGATTAGTCGAGTACTGGTGGGACAAGCTCTATACGATTAGTGATGTGATGGGACAAGCTCTATACTATTAGTGATGGGACAGGTTCTATACATTAGTGATGGAACAAGCTCTATATGACTAGTCGATTACTAATGGGACAAGATCTATACGATTACAGGTGAGGCGAATTCTTTCCGATTAGTGATGGGACAACTTCTATGCGGTTAGTGATGGGACAAGCTCTATGCGGTTAGTGATAGGACAAGCTCTGTACGGTGCGTGATGGGACATGATCTATTCTATGAGTGATGGAAAACGCTCTATACGATAAGTCATGGGACAAGCTCTATAATATTAGTGATAGGGCAATTTCTATACGATTAGTGATGGGGCAAGCTCTATACGGTTAGTGATGTGACAAACACTATACGATTAGTGTTGTTCTTCTTAGGGTGGGGGGGCGAATGTTGTATCATACCGTCTGCCATTGAGTCCACTGGCGTGGTTTCAACTTCCATGTTGTGCGTGACAAGGAGTAGAGTCGCCTGTCCTACCTTGGTTTATTCCGAGTCCTCCGGTTTTTTAAATTGTAAAGACTCCTACGCGCAAGCGAATTATTGAACGAAATTTGAACCATGTTAGTCCTAAGATAGTATTACATATTTATCTCTGGTTTTCCAAAATAAATAGATGAAAATTAGAACTACAGAACCTTCATCAAAATCTTATATGTATCTCAGTAATGATGAAAATATACCCACGTTCACAGACCAGATCAATATCCGTCCATAAACCGTCTGCCTGACATGTTGATTTCCCGCTTCCGTTTACAAAACGGTATCCTAGTTGACACTCATATTCAGCTTTAGAATTATACAGAGCAGGTTTTGGTAATGACGTCATTTTCATTGCTTCAGGTAGACTCAAATTACCACAATCCACTGCTGTTTAAATAAAAAGCACCAACAATTTAAAGAGACTAAATCGCTAATATTTTGGACCTAGAAATTGACTCAAATGGGTCGCAATGCATATGATAATGTAACATGAATGTATGAACTGATTTACATTCAATCGTTTACGTTTTTTACCTTAATTTCAAATCAGTTATATTCGGCGAAATACGCTAGAAGTCTCAATCTAGTGACAATCTATACCGAATAAGAGCTAAATTAAAATTTTGAATCTAAGGGCGGATAACTCGTGGGATTCAAAACCCGTACGGCGGATTTAGGGCTAGACTTACGATATCCGAATAAGAGCTAAACTAAAATTTTGAATCTAAGGGCGGGTAACTCGGTCAATATGTATTTTGGGCCTAGAAGGGTTAGTGAGTAAAATTGTATACTTACCACCACAAATTAGAGTAACCTCAGTCCACGCCCCATCAGCACCACATGTACTGGTATTGGCGCCATTTATATAATAATATCCTATTTGACAACCATATTCTGCTACTGTATTATACGGTGCTGGACTTGGTAGATTCAAGACCACTTTGTCTTCAGTCAGGGTTAAATTATCACAATCGATCTCTATAAATATGCAATAAATAAGTTAACTGTTCAAAACATTCTATCAAAGGCCGGCGGAATATGAAAAAGTGCAAAAATTATACTCACTTGCACAGACCAGATCAATATCTGTCCATAAACCGTCTGCCTGACATGTTGATTTCCCGCTGCCGTTTACAAAACGGTATCCTAGTTGACACTCATATTCAGCTTTAGAATTATACAGAGCGGGTTTTGGTAATGACGTCATTTTCATTGCTTCAGGTAGACTCAAATTACCGCAATCTACTACTGTATATATAAAAATATAAAAAGAAAATTAATAAAAAAAATCTCCGTGTCAGTCAATAACTATAAGTATGTTTCTGACTGACCCATGTGTGTGTGTAAGACCATGAAATATAATATATTATAAACATTTAATGAAATATAAATAATATAAAATATAAATAATAAAAGATATAATATAATATAAAAGATAAAATAATATAAAATAAATAAATAATATAAAATATAAATAATAAAAGATATAATATAATATAAAATATAAAGGAAAATAAAATAATATAAAATATAAAATAATATAAAATTATATAAAATATAATGAAATATAAATAATATCAAATAAAATTAATACAAAATATAAATTACGGAAGCGTAGATGGGTCATGCAAAATTTTGTAGAAGACCGCGAGATCCTGCGATCCTGTGATACTTTCTCGAGATCTCAATAAAATGTTCTCGAAATCCCCTAATAATTTTCTCGAGAATCACCCATCCTGTGTTAACGATCTCGAGAATTCGAGATAATGTTCTCGGGATCTTGTCATCCCGTGTAAATTCCCTACGCGCAAGCGAATTATTGAAATAAAATTAAAATCATATGTTAGTCCCGAAATGACCTAGTTTGTGTTGAGTGGACGTTAAACCCCATTTCTCTCTCTCTCTCTCATTATGGCTGAATATGGAGGAAATTTATTACCTGCATGCAACTTTCCAGATAAGTTAAATTTAAACATTCCTTTTTACAAAAACCTGTATGCTAACTGGTATACAATTTACACAACGCATATAAAGAACATTACGCACGCTGAAAATCAAATTATTTGGAATAATACAAATATAAAGATTAATAATGAAATTATATTTTTAAAGTTTCTTTTTAACAATAAGATTCGATACGTTAGTGGATATTTTGATAAAATAAATAAGATCGATAATCAATATATAGAAAAACACCAATTTATCTTAAAAGGAATAGAAAAATGTATCCTGCAATATGTGCAGGAAGCGGGCGAATTTGAAAGTGCGGTAAATACACATATTAATTGTAATAGAACTCCTTTGGAAGATATAAGTACTAATTTTTACAAAATATATAATACCAATTTTCACAACGTAGACTCAAAAGATATTTATGATAGCCGGATAAAAGCAAAGTTCAGCAGACCAAAAGCCATTAAAGAATGGGAAAACATTATATTTACAAATGATAAATTATTCAAAATTAGAAAAGCTGATAACACACTCTGCACCTTCTGTGAATCTAATATAGAAAATGTAGAACATCTCTTTGTTCTTTGCCCATTTTCACAAAAAATATGGAATCATTTTCATACTATTTTAGATCGCGGTAATATAAAGATAAATATAAAAAGACATATAATACATCTTGGTCTAACTAACAAATCAAATTATATAAATAATACTGAATGGATCTTCATTAATCATGTAATTATTTTAACTAAATTCTATATATATCGGGCTAAACTACGAAACGAAATACTCAACATTAATAAGTATGAAAGCTTCTTATTCGAACATGCTAAAATGGAGATTGAGATATCTCCGGATTTATACCTAAATAAATGGAAATATCTTTTTAAGAATTAATAGACTGCCTCCATAACGATTCCCCATTGATGGATTTATGTACTTAGATCTGTGTATATTAGGAACCCTGCGATTTACCGTTTATATAGAACAATGGTATTTTATTTGTTAAGATATAAATGTACTTAATATGTGCTTGTAAAAAATTGACGTAAATAAAGTTTGTATTTAAAAAGAAAAAAAAAACAAACAAACAAAAAAAACGATCAAACCTACTGATTGAAATCAAATTTCAAATTTAGTGTAAATCATGGGTACCCTTAGTATTGTCCGTTTATTCATTCATTAGTTAGCAGTTTTCCTACGTAACAGTATTTTTTTTGTATCAAAGTTGGCGCGAAGTATCGGGCCAATGGTTGTTTCACAACGTGGAGACACTATCATAAAAGGTTTCATATTAACTCGAGATCTCGAGAAAATTTAAATAGGATTTCAATATCTCGAGAACATTAACTCGAATTCTCGAGAAAATTTACACAGGATGTCAATATCTCAGGATAAATATCGGGGGATTTCGATAACATTAAATTGAGATCTCGAGAAAATTACCAAGTGATCACGGGATCTTGAGAAAGTATCAATGGATCGCAGGATCTCGAGACCTTCTACAAAATTTTTCATGACCCCTATTCGCATCCGTATTAAACAAAGAAAGAGAGGATAAAACAGGTTAAATGTTGGTCACGAATGTGAATGGAAAATAAATGAGATGTGAATGAAAAGTAAGCACAATGTAAATGTAATATGACGTGAGTGTAACGTAAATGAAAAGTAAATGCGACGAGAATGTGAATGAAATGTGACATGGACGCAATGTTAGTGTAGTACAAGTGTAGATGCGATGTGGGTGTAAAGTGGGTACAATGTAAATGTGGAGTTAATGTAATGTTGTTGTGGTGTAAGTGCACTGTGGGGAAAAATGTAAATGGAAATGTGCTGCGGTGCTAATGTAATGCTGATGTTATGTGGGTGCGATGTGGATGCTGTGTAAATGTAATGTGGATGCAATGTGGAGGTAATGCTGGTGTGATGTGAGCGTGGGTGTAATGTGAATGTTATGTAAATGTAGTGTGGATGTACTGTGAATTTAATGTTAATATACTGTTAATGTTATGTAAATGTAATGTTATGTTAATGTACTGTAAATGTAATTTAAAACATAACAGGTGCATATATTCAAATATAAGATATAACATATGGATTATTTTTACCTTTTTTAACACAACGATGTTTGGTTGACGCCTCAAACAACATACAGAATTCGTTTAAACGACATGGCGTTGAATCACAGAGGCTTGCATCCTGATACGGCTAAATAACCAGAGGGAAAATACAAAATGGTCGTTATGAAAATGAAATGATAAGAAAAGAAAAATGATCTTAATCAAAATGAAGGAGTTCAATGAAAATGATAACAAAATGAAATAAAATGTGGTTTCAGGGGCGGATCCAGGATTCTTTGGAGGTGGGTGACAACCCAATGTTTTGTCTCACCGACCGCGGTTTACGGAGCTAATTTCTACCGCTAGTAACATAGATGCTGATTGTGTGTTTGATAAGATGCGCACCGTATGCTATATAATATATATACGACCATGCGTGCATGTCCCGGTGGAAGCTTGTAGGGCCCGCGACTTCTATACAACGGTGGGGAGGGGGTGACTAGTAACCCTAATGCCCCCATGGATCCGCCCCCGACGGTTTAACTGCCTACTGTTCTGCACCGAATGGGATAAATTAAGGGAGTTCAATAGGAAAATAATCTTGTTTGTATTTAAATAGTTTACTGAAATGACAAGTACATTCGTTTTAATTGAATGTAACAGTTTATGCTGTTGACATAGTAACAATAAAGTTTGCAAATGTTAGTATACAACCAAAAGAGTAGGCCTGTTGACCTAGAGCCAGGGGAAGTTACTATAACATGATGCAGTTTATAAATAGACTCCACGTGACTAATGTTTGACAATAATTGTAAGAGTAGTCTACTTACCGTACAGCCAGGGGAAGTAACTGTAACATGATGTCCAGCAGGATATGGTTTATAAATAGAACCCACGTGACTATTACGTGACAATAATTGACATTTTGATACGGTCCTTATATAATTGTAAGATATACATAATTTGGAATATTGACAGAGTTTATAACACTGTAATTCATTTTTAACTGTCACATTCTGGTATGGTTTACCATAAAGACCCGGTTTACCATAAAGACCCGGTTTACCATAAAGACCTGGTTTATGATCGGGTAACTTACAAGTCGTAATCACAGACACAAATTTTGTCCACATAAAGAACGTAAATAGTATTATGGCTGACATCATTATATCAAGTATTTATTGTCTTTACGGGTCGATCATATTGTATGACAACAAAATCCGTGTAAATTTCAAATTAAAAAAAAAAGTAATAGTACAATTTGTCAACAATAAATTCAAAGAGTTTGTAGTTGACTACTCGAACTCGTTACTCGGAATTAAGATCTATTCTGTATTAGGCCCCCGTGTCGTCTTTACGTGTCGTTTATATTGTATGTAGCATGTTTATTACGCAGGCTGGTACCAAAAGAAACAGTAACAGTATCGGTCGTTTATATTGTATGTAGCATGTTTATTACGCAGGCTGGTAGCAGAAGAAACAATAACAGCATCTGTGTGCAAGCACAAAACTATCCACACATTCCACGTGAAGTATTAGTACACTTGTCTCAATTCGTTGGACAAAGAATGGACAGTATCACTATTCAATCCAATGTAACTTTACGAGATACGCGTAACTTAGTAACAGCCAGTGATAACTACAACCCGCCAGTACTACTTCATGTTGCTAAGTCTCCAACCCAATAGATCGCTTTATCTGGTGCTTACGAGATACAGGCCGTAAACACCATAACTTAAAAGTAGCTAAGACTCAATATAATCTGAAGTCAACATTGATGCTGTGAAAATATGGGCTTCTGATATTCAATATTTAAGGCAAATTAAAAAATTTACCATTGGTACACGAATCGTGGACTGTAATGCGTTTCAGCGCAATTTGTAACACGGGACTCGAAGATCGAGGCTAAACATATTCCACAAGTCATGTTAAACATGCGCAATAAATACAGACGCAAGAGGTTGTCATTCGAACATAAATGATCAGCAATTACGCTAAACTAATATTAGATTATTATATACTTTACTACCCATTTGTGTCAATTTCTAAGTGACAAATGTTAGCGATTTAGCTCCTATAAACTGTTATGCTTTAAATGAATATGTGAACTCGTCCAAGCACGAAAATCATTTCAATTGATTAAAACACGTGAACTAAACCCTAACGACACGAATAGCCCCTATACAATGTCGCTACAGGACTGTATTTTCTTCACTGAGAGAATAATTGAACGGCATCCCAACTAAAAGAACAGGTGCTAAACATCCACCAAATAACAAGAACATTGCGTGGATAGCCTGACAGCGAAGTGTTGCAAGTAGAAAGTAGTAGGTAAGTTGTACAGACGATAACATATCCAGACGAACTCAATCAATATAATATCATAAAGGCAATTCCTTTGAATTATTTACGTTGGATTTTGTTTTATCTTTCAAATCAATTCCTAATTGCCACGTTTGATCTTGAAAAAAAAAACATCAGGAGAGAGAGAGAGAGTGGAGTAGATGGAAGGGGAACAGGGGGTATAAAAAAAGGGTAACGTCCACTCGGCATACACCAGATTTGATCTTTAATATACCTCTAATAAATTACGTTGATCACAGACAACATGGTGAATCGCTGAAAGATTGCTGTGGTAGCTGCTATTCATTTGTTTCTTAAACTCTTGAATCTTGACGTCAAACAGGCAAGGCCCTTCGGACGAAAGATTCTCCAATGCTTCTTCTTTCGTAATGTGATATCAATTATGTCTCCGATTTGCTTTGAAAATAGCTCACTCGACAATATGCCGGCAAAATGATCGGCCGTAAAGATCTTAAGTTCTATATAGCACGATCGGTCGGGCGAATGGTTCGCCCATCTTCGTCGCGTGAAAGGCCACACGGGCAATTCTTTTCGAGTGATTTAAAAAATCAACGCAATCGGGCGAAAAAATACGCCCGACTGCCTTCGCTGTTTGTCAATATAAAATAGAAGGCCAAATGACAAAAATGATTAATATTTTATATTGTTCTTTGCTATCCTTCAAATCAATTTGTTTTTGGATATAATGGATGTTCATTAGATATGCGAGGTGTCCTTTATACTATACATTCTTTCAATCTCCCTAAGGACACGAAGAAGACACGGATCGGAGCTTTCATTTTGTATCTAATTTCTATATAATCTTATCCTTTTCCAGCTTTTGTGTGGGGAAATCCAATAAATATTAAATTAATTCATAGAAATTAAATTTTAAGAATAACTTTTACCTTTAGTGCCATATTTGTGGTCTTGTATCAGATCCACGTAGCGAAGCGTTAAAAATTACAAAAACTGTTTATTAGAGTATTATTTTAAACCTTTTATCTTCTTCCACTTTGGGAACCGCTGTAACTGAGTGAGTAAGACGTTGGCTGGCTCTCCTGGAGCTCCCGTGTTCGATTCTGGTGTTTGCCGTGGGAGTTCACTAGCCGAATGGTTAGCATGTGCGCGCTGTTTCATTAGGTCTGTCATTGAGTCAACTGTGGTGGTTTCGAGTCCCTGATTATACGCGACAAGGAGTAGAGTCGCCTGTCCAACGACGTGGGTTTTATCCGGATTGAAATAAAATTGAACCATGTTTTTGTCCCGAAATGACCTAGTTTGTGTCGTGTGGACGTTAAACCCCATTTCTCTCTCAGTTTGTGTCGAGTGGACGTTAAACCCCATCTCCCTCTCCTAAAGTTCCCGATGATATCACCTTACACCTTATCTTACGTCACACAAAACGAAAACTCTTATATGCATTATATCATTATATTAATAAATACAATTAAATTAAACAACAATACAAATGTCTGATTTGTGAAACAAATATTGATTTTAAAATAACATTATGCAAGAGCAAAATCTGCTTATTACAGGTCTTTCTTTAGGCCTGAAATGTTAACTTAATAATCAATTAGACATTAATTAACATATCCAGACCATAATAAACTCTCGATGTCAACGCTAGCCTTCGATGTAAGCTGGATTAGATTCAAATATGCCGCTTAATGGCCGTTGATAATTAAATCAATCAAGTGGATAATCGAGACTATGCTGTTTATATTAATGATTTGAGTAATGATGACCGAGGCTTTTTTCTCGGCTAATAGTGGATCAAATTGACTGAAATTTTCAGCAAATTACCTTTACACTATCTAGTTTTAGTCAGAACTGCCATCTCTTTATCTTATCTCCCATAATGTAACTTTAAGATACAAATGATAATTTTAGTGTACAAATCTCGGTATGCGACAAGAAATGAATAAATGCGAATTAAGGACTATAAATGAAGAAGAATTAAGGACACTAACTAAAGAGATGTGTGATATTCCATAATATTATCGGAGTTATCGTCGTTAGTGTTTGAATACGCTACAGCGTATCTGGGGTTGGAGTGCACTAGACAGTACATGTTAACGCCTTCTAAAACATATTATACCATTTTTGGTCTTCCACAAGATATATCAAATTGTATTAGTAACAGAAAGAAGATATAGTCATATTAATTCATAGTGAATATTTATTTTACACAATTTAAGTGCTTGTAATAGACAAATCTTATTTAGATTTCCACTCCGCAGTGGTGTGTTGGAAAACGGGTGTGGGGGTGGACAGGGGGGATATTCTAAAGTGGTATCCACTGAAAGATTTTTTTAGAAATTTGAAATTATTGATATTAACTTCTCAGTTCAAAACGAAATGAAATGTAATTGGTTTTAATGTATTGCTGTTCTGCTAATGAAGAGTAGCATACGCCATGCTGTGCCACCATGGGGGAAATTTTGCCGGCACAGCGCCGCTACGGCCTACTCTTATATCGAATTCCAACTGCCAAGGGATCTATTACGTGCACGCCAATATGCACACTGGACATTGGATTTTTGTCTCATCCGATAGACTAGAGAGCTGTTCCTGTCAATCTCTGATAAGGGAAAACCACGCCGAAAAATCCCGCTGAACTTTTCTCGGCCAACACCGGGGTAGCGAGTTGGCATCTTACTTTTAGTCACAAAGCCACCGTGGTTCCCCTTTCTCTGTACAAACCGATTTAAATAATTTGAATAAAACGTTGATTTCGCCGGTTTGTAAAATGTCTTTCTTTGTCACATTTTTAAGCACTAGTTCCTATCGTTTGGGGGCGGAGGGGTTAGTGGTCTAGAGTGCCGCGCTTCGACCTCTAACTGGCCGATCCCTGGTGTGAGCGTATGTGGCATGGAGATAGGGGCGCCTTCTCAACCTCGTGGTTTCCTCCCACTGCTACGCGCAAGCGAATTATTGAAATAAAATTAAACCATAATTATGTTAGTCCCGAAATGACCCTGTTTGTGTCGAGTGGACGTTAAACCCCATTTCTCTCTTTCTCTCTCTCCTCCTATCGTTTTGCATTGGGTAATACAATCAAAGAGCTATTGCAGAGACATCACCTAAAGCTTTGACCGCCACTTACAGACTCATTTTAAAACCACAGAATTGTTAACTTACATTGTAAGCTTATTTTGGCCGCCATGACTACGAGCTGTTGTACTGATTGTATCCATGTGTTGATCGACTTCTTTACAAAGTTTTTCACTGGACACAAACTAGGTCACTTTGGGACCAACACATGGTTCAATATAGTTCAATAGTTTGCTTTAGCATAGGGATCTTTAGCAGTGGAAGGAGAAACCCATGAGGTTGAACAGGCGACCTTACTCCTTGTCACGTACAACGGGGGAATCGAAACCACGCCAGCTGACTCAATGACAGATCTTATAATACAGCGCACACGCGCTAACCATCCGGACATCCACCCCACCCCCCTATCAGAAGACAAAGAAAGCAAACATACAAGTATTTCTGCCACAGAAAACAAAGGAAAACATAATGAATAATTAATTTAAATCTCAGCTTATCCATTAATTTGACTATTGAGTTATTAGGTTTTTCTGTGGCATAATAGGCAATTGTTTGTGTCCTGGCTGTAACTGTTTACAACATCAAAAGATTGGAATATCTATTACAACAGCAGGAGACAGTTTGAAAAGTTAGTGCGAATCTTAAACATGGCAACGCCCTTAAATCTATAATAAGCAACAACATAAGTTACTTCATTTTGCCAACTTCCTTTTTATTGAACGATGTATAGGATTGGTCAATAAAAATAGCACAATCATCAAGGGCGGATAATTTGAAAACGTAGATTAGTGGAATAGAACGGAATAAACCAATGGGAATACCGAGGGTGAGATGATGTGGGCAATATGAAAAATAACAACATGACTTATTGCTATTAAAGTTTTATTCCAGTAAATTCTTCAATTGGGCCTTCAATGAGGGCACCATCTTCAAAACACTAAAGTTAGATTTCCTTTAATTGTTATTTTAAGTGTTTGCAAGGGACGTGCGAAAATCTACATTTGTATTTCACCTCTTTCTCAATTAGTTGGGTCAATGCGTGCCGTTTCTAGTCTGATACAAGTTGTTTTAATTTACGATGAATTTCGAATGGTGGAAAGTTATAGCTAACCACAGTTCGGTTTGGTTTTAATTTGCACTGATTTTATCCGTCTCGTCGAAATTCGGGTTTCCGTTCGTTCCGATCGGACGTCGAGCTGCGTTTATCCGTGCCTGTCAGTATCAGTGTCGTCCAGCGAATAAACCTACTGGACAACGATTCGCTGACCTCAGCAGATTGGCGTCTGCATTTGGACAAGACTGTTTGATTCAACACCAATGACCAGAATAGGAAAATACCTTGAGCGGAATTAAGAATAACGGACATGTATTCCAGAACGGGGCTTCTAACGGTGTTAGCTATAATGGCAAAAATCCAGAAGCATCCAGTCAAAACTGATAATTTCATATAAATATAAATATTGTGCCTCTCCGCAGTTTGTTTACCAGTTTGTTTGACGCGATGAATAGAAATAATAGTAGATAAGAAGAATATAATATTAGTTAAAATTACAAAACATAATGGCACAATAAAACAGTAAATAACCAGTTGTGGTGTGGACAGATAACATACTTTGCCGCCATAACCAATATCAGTGCCATCTGATAAAATATAATTGCTAATTATATTAGTTGTTACAATAAGGATGGGCGTGCCATTGGCATAGAGACAATATACCAGCGTTTGTTTAACGCCATTTAAACTTCCAATCACAGTGAACGCGTCCAATACAAAAACTTTAAACATGTGATATGAACATACGTTCATCCATAGCAACATACTTAACCATAAATAGTGAATAGTAACACCCAGAAATTGACATACAATAATATTGTCGACTTTCTCAACACCTACTAGAACCATTAAATTGGCTAAAAACAAGCTGATTACTAAACCCATGTTGTTCGTACCTGGCTGAGTTCGCATTTCTCTAAATCTCAAATATGTTATGAAGGTCAGGAGTAATCCTAACATTGACAGACCCATCAAAATGATACTAAGGTAGAACTTAATAAGCCCAGTATTACGATCATATCATTAGAAGATTCGCCTTCAATATTATAAAAGACGGTTTCATTGTTATATGCCAAGCCAGTCTTATTCAGAAATAACTCAAAACAAACCCTGAGTTGATTTTTGTAAAGTGAAAACTCATCATATTCCAACGTTATATTTAGATGGTCAATTCGGGCAATCATATATTTCAAACTAAATTCATCGGAACCGAATTCAATATACGAACACGTTAACTGATTTGTGATTGGTTCATACTTATTAGTGTCGAGCATCATGTTTTGATCAACTGCGCAACACAATTCAGACTCCAAATCAGATGAAAAATTCCCAAATAAGGATTTGTGGTGTTCTAATCTCGTATAATTAACAGAACGGGAGACCTCTATTGCTGAAAACCTGTGAAACACTGGATTGCCCAAGTGAAAAATGCTTATCTCGAAATCATTCAGCGAGACATTGCAAGTTATTGTAAACCATATATCGACATAAACTACTGACTCCCCACTCACCGGGGCTTGGTTTGTTACACTGATGTGATAATCAGTTGAATTTATTTCATAAGATAAACCAGTTACCACGTTATGGACAGCTTGTTTGAGGATATGTATTCTGTCCGTAGGTTTTATACTCAGTTGCTGCAGTAGATGGTAGGAATTACCCACAGCCGTTCTGTTATCATGTTCACAATATCCACCCCGCAACACCTTGTCAGAATCACACCTGATTGGTCTGCATTTGTTCTGAAACACAGGGCAAAAATGGGATGAGCAAGGGATGTTTTATAATACATGACGGGATCAGTAACTCCCTTGTTACTGTTCAAAAGTCTGTTTACAATCGAGGCTATAGAATCGATACGCGACTCTCAATTCCAATAAAGCCACCGTGGAAAAGTGAATAGACACCATATTTCTGAAGCAATGGCCCGAGAAATACTTGAACTTTTGAGGGAGTGTGTCTATTCTTCCCGTTCAGTCAAATCTATCACTTCAGTACATCGCCATGACAGCCCTTCGTTTAATCTGAGGACTTCCCTAAACTTTGGACAGTGATTTAAGGTATTAAATACGGTGAAAGTCCTTTCGTCTCCATATAGTATTGTTTACATTATTTGAATGTTGATAGCCTTGTTTGTCATGCAATTAGTTTACTGCAATATTCTGTCATGCACTGGTTAATTGGGCATAATAAAATAGTAAGTCATGACGTAACGTTATGTAAACATATTTGGTCCATTTTGTCGCTCTGTGTTAACGGTAACGGCTTTGTGGTTAATCGGGCTATTCACCAATGCATCTATATAAGTTGAAGTACTAAATACATGTACAAGCATTTGATTGAAAATATAAACATTGCTTAATCTGAAAAAAAAAATTGAATACTCACAACATAGAAATCCATCCAAGCCTGTGTACCATCACATGGTTCTTTGTATACGGCCTTCTCAAAAATTTCAGTAAAACTGGTTAAGAATTCAACTGGGTTAAACGCTTCGCTGAGACTTTGGCTAAAAACATTGCCATTGCATAAATAACAAAATATATTTTTGTAAATTCTGCCGTCGTCGCCATAAACAAGATAGAAATATTTATTACACTTTTCCTTGAGTGTGGATTCAGGAGGGCATTGTGAGATAACGGGTTGGGATCTTCGTGCGTCACAACATCTCAGCTCAGCGAAGAACGGTGGTATAAGGTACGTCTTACACGTGTTGTTCTGGTCCGTACCTATTGCGTCGCATTCTGAATGTAGACTCCAATGTTGACAACCATTTTCTAGATTTAGAAAAGCACATTTCATGTTTATGTAAGTAATACCAGTAGATTGACACGTAACGGGCAGTACTATAGAATTATTACATCTCTGGTGCCTGTCTTGGGAATCTTTAAACTGCGTCTTCATGAAGTATCCACCCATGATGCTCGCCATATTCTTTAAACTGAAGATGGATGTTTCCAATTCGGGTGAGACACATGTGAATTCAGACGGTGGTGGTTGTGTGTGAAGTCCTAGTTTGACCATCACATCAATACAACAATCACCATATTTAATACAGTCAAAATCACACATACATTCCACACATAATGGTTCTGTCAATAATCGATCTTTAGGTCTGCATCCACGGCAGCTGAGCAGTAGTTTTGTGCTTCTGTATTCTGCTAATGTCCGATCAAAACCACTTAGAACAAAGCAGCAGTAAAAAAGAAGATATGTCTGTTTCTCCATGTGTAGCTTTGTTGTGTTCTCTGTGGCGTACGCCTGTGTGTCGTGTCTTAGAAATGTTACGTCAGGGGACTGATCTGTCTTCGCAGATCCCACCTGTGCCCTGCCTTTAAACCCAGTGAGTAGAATCCGTTTGTCTTGCCTTGTAAAATCAGTGAGTAGTACCTTTGTTAGAAACAGTGATTTGATAAACCTTCGGTATGTTGATCCCCTGGAACTGCTCCGTTATAGAATTAATCCGTCTTTTACGTAGTAAATGTAGTCATGTTGCTTCATGGAAAAATTGTTCTACTACAACTACATGGTACAGTCATTAGGTGTTTACGCCTGTTATATCATAGAAATAATCCACATGTGCGCCGTTAATGCAATTCGTGGCTTGGCGTTACAAATTGGTAGCCAACCTATTGCTTACGCCGTCGGACAAATCAGTCGGTCGTAGGATCCATTTGTTTCCTACGTCGTCGGCCTAATCAATCGGCCGTGGAACAAATCTATTGCTTACGCCGTCGGACACATCAGTCGGTGGGAGAACAAATATATTGCTTACATCGTCGGACTAATCAGTCGGTGGCAGAACCAATCTACCGCTTACACAGTAAGGCTAAAATATCGGGCTTAGAACTAATCTGGCTGATATATCGCTGGTCCTAGAATCAAACTGTCTATCATTGGGAACCAATCCTATCTAACCGATGCATTAATCTAGCTGATTCGTCGCTGGTCCTAGAATCAATCAAGCACGAAAATCCTTTCAATTGATTAAAACACGTGAACTAAACCCTAACGACACGAATAGCCCCTATACAATGTCGCTACAGGACTGTATCTTCTTCACTGAGAGAATAATTGAACGGCATCCCAACTAAAAGAACAGGTGCTAAACATCCACCAAATAACAAGAATATTGCGTGGATAGCCTGACAGCGAAGTGTCACGTCTTCACAAACGAAGTTTTACCAGACAGATGATGCCTTGGCGTTGTTCGTACTCCAGTGTTGCAAGTAGAAAGTAGTAGGTAAGTTGTACAGACGATAACATATCCAGACGAACTCAATCAATATAATATCATAAAGGCAACACCTTTGAATTATTTACGTTGGATTTTGTTTTATCTTTCAAATCAATTCCAAATTGCCACGTTTGATCTTGAAAAAAAAAACATCAGGAGAGAGAGAGAGTGGAGTAGATGGAAGGGGAACAGGGAGTATAAAAAAAGGTAACGTCCACTCGGCATACACCAGATTTGATCTTTAATATACCTCTGGAAGAGAAAAAATATAAAAACAGATGGAGAGAACGGGGTGACAGGGGGAGGCAAAGATAAGAGAGGATTTAACATCCAGCCATCCCGGGGATCGAATTAATCGCCTTCTGCATACGGAGGGGGAAAACAACCTTGCCGGAAAAGTCGGGGAACTGCTCGACCAATAATCGGGATCGAACTTTGGGCGCCCCGGTCAGTAAACACTCTCCTTATTCACCAAGACACCGACCACGAACACCAACACGTAGCTAATAAATTACGTTGATCACAGACAACATGGTGAATCGCTGAAAGATTGCTGTGGTAGCTGCTATTCATTTGTTTCTTAAACTCTTGAATCTTGACGTCAAACAGGCAAGGCCCTTCGGACGAAAGATTCTCCAATGCTTCTTCTTTCGTAATGTGATATCAATTATGTCTCCGATTTGCTTTGAAAATAGCTCACTCGACAATATGCCGGCAAAATGATCGGCCGTAAAGATCTAAAGTTCTAGATAGCACGATCGGTCGGGCGAATGGTTCGCCCATCTTCGTCGCGTGAAAGGCCACACGGGCCATTCTTTTCGAGTGATTTAAAAAATCAACTCAATCGGACGAAAAAATACGCCCGACTGCCTTCGCTGTTTAGTCAATATAAAATAGAAGGCCAAATGACAAAAATGATTAATTCTTTATATTGTTCTTTGCTATCCTTCAAATCAATTTGTTTTTGGATATAATGGATGTTCATTAAATAAGCGAGGTGTCCTTTATACTATACATTCTTTCTTTCTCCAAAAGGACACGAAGAAGACACGGATCGGAGCTTTCATTTTGTATCCAATTTCTATATAATCTTATCCTTTTCCAGCTTTTGTGTGGGGAAATCCAATAAATATTAAATTAATTCATAGAAATTAAATTTTAAGAATAACTTTTACCGATCAATATTCTTTAGTGCCATATTTGTGGTCTTGTATCAGATCCACGTAGCGAAGCGTTAAAAGTTACAAAAACTGTTTATTAGAGTATTATTTTAAACCTTTTATCTTCTTCCACTTTGGGAACCGCTGTAACTGAGTGAGTAAGACGTTGGCTGGCTCTCCTGGAGTTCCCGTGTTCGATTCTGGTGTTTGCCGTGGGAGTTCACTAGTCGAATGGTTAGCATGTGCGCGCTGTTTCATTAGGTCTGTCATTTAGTCAACTGTGGTGGTTTCGAGTCCCTGATTATACGCGACAAGGAGTAGAGTCGCCTGTCCAACGACGTGGGTTTTATCCGGATTGAAATAAAATTGAACCATGTTTTTGTCCCGAAATGACCTAGTTTGTGTCGCGTGGACGTTAAACCCCATTTCTCTCTCAGTTTGTGTCGAGTGGACGTTAAACCCCATCTCCCTCTCCTAAAGTTCCCGATGATATCACCTTACACCTTATCTTACGTCACACAAAACGAAAACTCTTATATGCATTATATCATTATATTAATAAATACAATTAAATTAAACAACAATACAAATGTCTGATTTGTGAAACAAATATTGATTTTAAAATAGCATTATGCAAGAGCAAAATCTGCTTATTACAGGTCTTTCTTTAGGCCTGAAATGTTATCTAAATAATCAATTAGACATTAATTAACATATCCAGAACATAATAAACTCTCGATATCAACGCTAGCCTTCGATGTAAGCTGGATTAGATTCAAATATGCCGCTTAATGGCCGTTGATAATTAAATCAATCAAGTGGATAATCGAGACTATGCTGTTTATATTAATGATTTGAGTAATGATGACCGAGGCTATGTGAATATTTCAAACGCTTTTTTCTCGGCTAATAGTGGATCAAATTGACTGAAATTTTCAGCAAATTACCTTTACACTATCTAGTTTTTAACTATTATAGTCAGAACTGCCATCTCTTTATCTTATCTCCCATAATGTAACTTTAAGATACAAATGATAATTTTAGTGTACAAATCTCGGTATGCGACAAGAAATGAATAAATGCGAATTAAGGACTATAAATGAAGAAGAATTAAGGACACTAACTAAAGAGATGTGTGATATTCCATAATATTATCGGAGTTATCGTCGTTAGTGTTTGAATACGCTACAGCGTATCTGGGGATGGAGTGCACTAGACAGTACATGTTAACGCCTTCTGAAACATATTATACCATTTTTGGTCTTCCACAAGATATATCAAATTGTATTAGTAACAGAAAGAAGATATAGTCATATTAATTCATAGTGAATATTTATTTTACACAATTTAAGTGCTTGTAATAGACAAATCTTTTTTAGATTTTCCACTCCGCAGTGGTGTGTGGGAAAACGGGTGTGGGGTGGACAGGGGGATATTTTAAAATTGGTATCCACTGAAAGATTTTTTAGAAATTTGAAATTATTGATATTAACTTCTCAGTGCAAAACGAAATGAAATGTAATTAGTTTTAATGTATTGCTGTTCTGCTAATGAAGAATAGCATACGCCATGCAGTGTGCCACCATGGGGGAAATTTTGCCGGCACAGCACCGCTACGGCCTACTCTTATATCGAATTCCAACTGCCAAGGGATCTATTACGTGCACGCCAATATGCACACTGGACATTGGTTTTTTGTCCCATCCGATAGACTAGAGAGCTGTTCCTGTCAATCTCTGATAAGGGAAAACCACGCCGAAAAATCCCGCTGAACTTTTCTCGGTCAACACCGGGGTAGCGAGTTGGCATCTTACTTTTAGTCACAAAGCCACCGTGGTTCCCCTTTCTCTGTACAAACCGATTTAAATAATTTGAATAAAACGTTGATTTCACCGGTTTGTAAAATGTCTTTCTTTGTCACATTTTTAAGCACTAGGTCCTATCGTTTGGGGGCGGGGGGGGGGGGGGGCTAGTGGTCTAGAGTGCCGCGCTTCGACCTCTAACTGGCCGATCCCTGGTGTGAGCGTATGTGGCATGGTGATAGGGGCGCCTTCTCAACCTCGTGGTTTCCTCCCACTGCTACGCGCAAGCAAATTATTGAAATAAAATTAAACCATAATTATGTTAGTCCCGAAATGACCTAGTTTGTGTCGAGTGGACGTTAAACCCCATTTCTCTCTTTCTCTCTCTCCTCCTATCGTTTTGCATTGTGGCATAATAGGCAATTGTTTGTGTCCTGGGTGTAACTGCTTACAACATCAAAAGATTGGAATATCTATTACAACAGCAGGAGACAGTTTGAAAAGTTAGTGCGAATCTTAAACATGGCAACGCCCTTAAATCTATAATAAGCAACAACATAAGTTACTTCATTTTGCCAACCTCCTTTTCATTTAACGATGTATAGGATTGGTCAATAAAAATAGCACAATCATCAAGGGTGGATAATTTGAAAACGTAGATTAGTGGAATAGAACGGAATAAACCTATGGGAATACCGAGGGTGAGATGATGTGGGCAATATGAAAAATAACAACATGACTTATTGCTATTAAAGTTTTATTCCAGTAAATTCTTCAATTGGGCCTTCAATGAGGGCACCATCTTCAAAACACTAAAGTTAGATCTCCTTTAATTGTTATTTTAAGTGTTTGCAATAAGGGACGTGCGAAAATCTACATTTGTATTTCAGCTCTTTCTCAATTAGTTGGGTCAATGCGTGTCGTTTCTAGTCTGATACAAGTTGTTTTAATTTACGATGAATTTCGAATGGTGGAAAGTTATAGCTAACCACAGTTCGGTTTGGTTTTAATTTGCACTGATTTTATCCGTCTCGTCGAAATTCGGGTTTCCGTTCGTTCCGATCGGACTTCGAGCTGCGTTTATCCGTGCCTGTCAGTATCAGTGTCGTCCAGCGAATAAACCTACTGGCCGACGATTCGCTGACCTCAGCAGATTGGCGTCTGCATTTGGACAAGACTGTTTGATTCAACACCAATGACCAGAATAGGAAAATACCTTGAGCGGAATTAAGAATAACGGACATGTATTCCAGAACGGGGCTTCTAACGGTGTTAGCTATAATGGCAAAAATCCAGAAGCATCCAGTCAAAACTGATAATTTCATATAAATATAAATATTGTGCCTCTCCGCAGTTTGTTTACCAGTTTGTTTGACGCGATGAATAGATATAATAGTAGATAAAAAGAATATAATATTAGTTAAAATTACAAAACATAATGGCACAATAAAACAGTAAATAACCAGTTGTGGTGTGGACAGATAACATACTTTGCCGCCATAACCAATATCAGTGCCATCTGATAAAATATAATTGCTAATTATATTAGTTGTTACAATAAGGATGGGCGTGCCATTGGCATAGAGACAATATACCAGCGTTTGTTTAACGCCATTTAAACTTCCAATCACAGTAAACGCGTCCAATACAAAAACTTTAAACATGTGATATGAACATACGTTCATCCATAGCAACATACTTAACCATAAATAGTGAATAGTAACACCCAGAAATTGACATACAATAATATTGTCGACTTTCTCAACACCTACTAGAACCATGAAATTGGCTAAAAACAAGCTGATTACTAAACCCATGTTGTTCGTACCTGGCTGAGTTCGCATTTCTCTAAATCTCATATATGTTATGAAGGTCAGGAGTAATCCTAACATTGACAGGCCCATCAAAATGATACTAAGGTAGAACTTAATAAGCCCAGTATTACGATCATCATTAGAAGATTCGCCTTCAATATTATAAAAGACGGTTTCATTGTTATATGCCAAGCCAGTCTTATTCAGAAATAACTCAAAACAAACCCTGAGTTGATTTTTGTAAAGTGAAAACTCATCATATTCCAACGTTATATTTAGATGGTCAATTCGGGCAATCATATATTTCAAACTAAATTCATCGGAACCGAATTCAATATACGAACACGTTAACTGATTTGTGATTGGTTCATACTTATTAGTGTCGAGCATCATGTTTTGATCAACTGCGCAACACAATTCAGACTCCAAATCAGATGAAAAATTCCCAAATAAGGATTTGTGGTGTTCTAATCTCGTATAATTAACAGAACTGGAGACCTCTATTGCTGAAAACCTGTGAAACACTTGATTGCCCAAGTGAAAAATGCTTATCTCGAAATCATTCAGCGAGACATTGCAAGTTATTGTAAACCATATATCGACATAAACTACTGACTCCCCACTCACCGGGGCTTGGTTTGTTACACTGATGTGATAATCAGTTGAATTTATTTCATAAGATAAACCAGTTACCACGTTATGGACAGCTTGTTTGAGGATATGTATTCTGTCCGTAGGTTTTATACTCAGTTGCTGGAGTAGATGGTATGAATTACCCACAGCCGTTCTGTTATCATGTTCACAATATCCACCCCGCAACACCTTGTCAGAATCACACCTGATTGGTCTGCATTTGTTCTGAAACACAGGGCAAAAATGGAATGAGCAAGGGATGTTTTATAATACATGACGGGATCAGTAACTCCCTTGTTACTGTTCGAAAGTCTGTTTACAATCGAGGCTATAGAATCGATACGCGACTCTCAATTCCAATAAAGCCACCGTGGAAAAGTGAATAGACACCATATTTCTGAAGCAATGGCCCGAGAAATACTTGAACTTTTGAGGGAGTGTGTCTATTCTTCCCGTTCAGTCAAATCTATCACTTCAGTACATCGCCATGACAGCCCTTCGTTTAATCTGAGGACTTCCCTAAACTTTGGACAGTGATTTAAGGTATTAAATACGGTGAAAGTCCTTTCGTCTCCATATAGTATTGTTTACATTATTTCAATGTTGATAGCCTTGTTTGTCATGCAATTAGTTTACTGCAATATTCTGTCATGCACTGGTTAATTGGGCATAATAAAATAGTAAGTCATGACGTAACGTTATGTAAACATATTTGGTCCAGTTTGTCGCTCTGTGTTAACGGTAACGGCTTTGTGGTTAATCGGGCTATTCACCAATGCATCTATATAAGTTGAAGTACTAAATACATGTACAAGCATTTGATTGAAAATATAAACATTGCTTAATCTGAAAAAAAAAATTGAATACTCACAACATAGAAATCCATCCAAGCCTGTGTACCATCACATGGTTCTTTGTATACGGCCTTCTCAAAAATTTCAGTAAAACTGGTTAAGAATTCAACTGGGTTAATCGCTTCGCTGAGAATTTGGCTAAAACCATTGCCATTGCATAAATAACAAAATATATTTTTGTAAATTCTGCCGTCGTCGCCATAAACAAGATAGAAATATTTATTACACTTTTTCTTGTCTGTGGATTCAGGAGGGCATTGTGAGATAACGGGTTGGGATCTTCGTGCGTCACAATATCTCAGCTCAGCGAAGAACGGTGGTATAAGGTACGTCTTACACGTGTTGTTCTGGTCCGTACCTATTGCGTCGCATTCTGAATGTAGACTCCAATGTTGACAACCATTTTCTAGATTTAGAAAAGCACATTTCATGTTAATGTAAGTAATACCAGTAGATTGACACGTAACGGGCAGTACTATAGAATTATTACATCTCTGGTGCCTGTCTTGGGAATCTTTAAACTGCGTCTTCATGTAGTATCCACCCATGACGCTCGCCATATTCTTTAAACTGAAGATGGATGTTTCCAATTCGGGTGAGACACATGTGAATTCAGACGGTGGTGGTTGTGTGTGAAGTCCTAGTTTGACCATCACATCAATACAACAATCACCATATTTAATACAGTCTAAATCACACATACATTCCACACATAATGGTTCTGTCAATAATGGATCTTTAGGTCTGGGCTTGCATCCACGGCAGCTGAGCAGTAGATCTTTGCCTCTGTATTCTGCTAATGCCCGATCAAAACCACTTAGAACAAAGCAGCAGTAAAAAAGAAGATATATCTGTTTCTCCATGTGTAGATTTGTTGTGTTCTCTATGGCTTACGCCTGTGTGTCGCGTCTTAGAAATGTTACGTCAGGGAACAGATCTGTCCCTTGCGTCTTAGCACTAATGAGTAACCTTCTTCGCAGATCCCACCTGTGCCCTGCTTTTAAACCCAGTGAGTAGAATCCGTTTGTCTTGCCTTGTAAAATCAGTGAGTAGTACCTTTGTTAGAAACAGTGATTTGATAAACCATCGGTATGTTGATCCCCTGGAACTGCACCGTTATAGAATTAATCCGTCTTTTACGTAGTAAATGTAGTCATGTTGCTTCATGGAAAAATTGTTCTACTACAACTACATGGTACAGTCATTAGGTGTTTACGCCTGTTATATCATAGAAATAATCCACATGTGCGACCGTTATGCAATTCGTGGCTTGGTGTTACAAATTTGGAGCCAATCTATTGCTTACGCCGTCGGACAAGTCAGTGGGGTCGTAGGATCCATTTATTTCCTACGTCGTCGGCCTAATCAATCGGCCGTGGAACCAATCTATTGCTTACGCCGTCGGACACATCAGTCGATGGGAGAACAAATATATTGCTTACATCGTCGGACTAATCAGTCGGTGGCAGAACCAATCTACCGCTTACACCGTAAGGCTAAAATATCGGGCTTAGAACTAATCTGGCTGATATATCGCTGGTCCTAGAATCAAACTGTCTATCATTGGGAACCAATCCTATCTAACCGATGCATTAATCTAGCTGATTCGTCGCTGGTCCTAGAATCAATCTGTCTGTTTGTTCCCAGGTGTAATCACACCTCGTTATCGAAGCCGTAATGGAGAATATATTTTATAATCGACGTTTAATTGATTATCGAACATTAAAAAAAAACTATGTTAAATGGGAAAGGGAAAGACCATAATAAAATCATCTAATGGTATGGTGTATAACTTCATATCATACGCGCCAGAGAGGGGGTAAAATGGGCTTTTCATGACGACGACTGAAGCCTAGCTTATCTCGCCCTACGACCAACGGCAACTCACAGCTTATATCGCTATGACTGACTTTATCCATAACTGGACGCAATCACGAGCTACCAGTTGATAATAGTCGCAGGTGACTAAATAACCTAATCCTATTGGCTACGCCAGCGAGGCATCGTCTCAAGTCAGTTGTAGGTGTGCTCACGTCGCTTGCGACTAGGGACAACTAGTTGTCTCCAGTCGTAGGAGTAGAACATGTGCGACTCGGAGAAACGGGAGACAATTGGAGTCGCTGGAAAATGGAAGAGCCGGAGACAACCGACGGGCATGGACAGTTGACCTTACCCTCTTGATACAGTGACGGGTCTTAAGGTCCGAAGCGAACGCAGTAAACCATTCGTTACCCCAGGCGCGGATCCAGAGGGGGGGGGGCAGAGGGTCCGGACCCCCCCCCCCCCCCCCCCCTGCTCAGGCTTGAAAATTTTTTATGCGATTTTATAGGCGATTTAGACCTGTAATTTTGGAATTTACCTTCCGGAAATACATCAGAATGAACCAAATTGATTCTAATTTACCAAATTAATCGGTTGAGCGCAATTAGTTAAGCAATTATCAAACCTAGACCCCCCCCCCCCTGCAAAAAACCCTGGATCCGCGCCTGTACCCTCCCATGTTATACGCCACTACCAAACTGGGGTGTGATCAACGTGATAATGGTTTATTTACTGAACATTTCCACGAGCTGTTATTTTCTCTTCATATATTTGTTTCTGCTGATAGCAATTGTGATAATGGTTTATTTACTGAACATTTCCACGAGCTGTTATTTGTTTCTGCTGATAGCAATTGTTGATCACTAACTTGATGAATACAGCTATAACAATTTATTCATTATGTTCACGGCTTTGATGAACCTAAAACTGTTTACTCATTACTGTACGACACTGATGAAGCTATATCTGTTTATTCATTCGTTGTGTATACTATCCTTTCATTATAGCATTATTCATTCGTTTTCGATAGTATCGTTTCATTACACTAATGTTTAAAATCTTTTTATTTGACGAGGCAGATATATTAATGAATTCGGTTATTATGATCCAAAACCACACCCGGAGAAAAAACACGAAGTTGGACAGGTGATCCTATCCCTTGCCATATACAGGCAGGCGAATTATTGAAATACAATTGAACCAAGTTTTAGTTCCGAAATGACCTAGTTAGTGTCGAGTGGGCGTTAAACTCTCTCTCTCTCCCTCTCTCTCTATCTCTCTCTCTCAATTACACAAATTAAACTAGAAACTAGAAATTATTTTCAAACTTAGAAAATAAAAATCGCATTTGAGCTTATGAAGATAAATCTAACTGTTTTACTAACATGAAAATTAACAATTATATTAAAGATACATTATGGGAGATAAGATAAAGAATTGGCAGTTCTCACTATAATTGTTAAAAACTAGATAGTGTAAAGGTAATTTGCTGAAAATATCCGTCAAATTGATCCACTATCAGCTGAGAACGAAGCGAGTGAAATATTCACATAGACTCGGTCATCATTACTAAAATCATTAATATAAACATCATAGTCTCGATTATCTACTTGATTAATTTAATTATCAATGGCCGTTAAGCGGCATATCCGCCAACATCGAAGGCTAGTCTTGACATCGAGGGTTTATTATGGTCTGGATAAGTTAATTAATGTCTAATTGATTATTTAGATAACATTTCAGGCCTAAAGGAAGACCAGTAATAGGCAGATTTTGCTCTTGCATGATGCTATTTTAATTTACAGTGAATATATTATTTACAGGTCAAACACACTAAAACGAACAAAATGACAAGTAGAGAGAGAGGGAAATGGGGTTTAACGTCAACTCAACACAAACTAGGTCATTTCGGGACTTACATATGGTTTTAATTTTATTTGAATAATTCGCTTGCGCGTAGTGGTCTTTAGCAGTGGGATAAAACCGGAGTGCCCGGAGGAAACCCACGAGGTTGAGAAGGCGCCCCTATCGCCATACCACACACGCTCACACCAGGGCTCGAAACCACAGCCGCAAGCCAGAGGTGACCGGCCAGCTAGGCGACCTTCGGTTATATTTTTTTTCACGACTGGTGGTCGGAACTAAAAACCGAGCGCGGATGGTACGGACAACGTCTGTTCAAAGATGGCTGCCCCCATTCTTGTAATTTGACTTTACTTTTTGCATAGCACAAATATTGAAATAATGCGTATATTTTAGACTCGCATAGATTCAGTGGCGGCGCCAAGGGGGGGGGGGTCAAGGGGGGCATTTGACCCCCCCCCCCCCCAAAAAAAAAATCTTGCCTGCCCTCTGTTTGCCCCCCCCAATAATTTTCGGGATAAAAAATGTGATCTGGCCAGCCCTATTTATCTCAATGACCATTGTCTGAAATGCTACCTGGATGCATTTCCGGCAGGCTATTTTACAAAATATAGTGGCGAAAATATTCATTCACTTTGAGTCACTCTTACTCCGCCCGCTCGACACTTTCTTCTCTGGTCGGATAAACTAGTGATTTGGCGACAGGCGGTATCTGTTAAGCTCTATTTATCTCGACGATCAATTCCTGAAATACTGCCAGACTGCATTTCAAATTATTGGGGACTTCGTTGAGGATCGCAAATCCGTTCATTTCATAAAATATAGTGGCGAAAATATTCATTCACTTTGAGTCACTCACTCCGCCCGTTTGTCACTTTCTTCCCTGGTCGGATAAACTAGAGATTTGGCGACAGGCGGTATCTTTATCTCGACGATCAATGCCTGAAATACTGCCAGACTGCATTTCGGTCAGTCTACTTTTCAAATTATTGGGGACTTCATTGAGTTTTATGTGAAAGGAAAGACTAGTGATCAGGCCACAGATGATATCCGATCTGCTCTATTTATCTCTACGATCGGTCCATACTGACACAGAGGCGGATTCAATTGGGGGGGGGGGGGGCTAATTTTCGACTGTGCCCTTTTTTACTACTAAAAGTGCCTTTCAGCTAGCTTTTTTGCTCGATTTTGAGGCTCTTTTTCTACGATTTCCGAACTTTTAGACGAAAATATCAGCCAAATAGCTGTTGAATTGGCTATAGATGGAAGGAATTGACGGATAATTTTCTTGGGGCCCAACCCCCCTCTCAGCAGCGCGCCCCGTCTCCGCGGTCAGTGCCCTCATTTTGCGGCGCCGCCCCCCCCCCTTTTCTTAATTCCTAGATCCGTCCCTGTGTCAGGCAGCATTTCCAACAGTCTATTTTTCAAAATTTTCTTGGGGAGGTCCCCAAAACCCCTACAAGGACTCGCTACTTTAGCGCTCACAAAGTTACTTCGTTGAGGTTCGCAAGTCCGTTCGTTTGCCATTTTGGTCTCTGATCGTATAAACTAGTGATCAGGCTACGGACAGTATGTGGTCAGAATTATTTATCTCGACGATCGGTGCCTGGCTGAATACGCTGTCAATCCACCAAAGATCGCCGGCTAGCGATGCGATCGAGAGTTGATTATGGTCTGGATATGTTAATTAATGTCTAATTTATAATGTAGATAACATTTCAGATCTAAAGAAAGATATGCAATAGGCAGAATTAGCTCTTGCATAATATATGTTTAATCTTTAATCTTGTATGTTTTCACATACTTGTTGTCTTGCATTTAGGTTGGTTCTATCCTCCAACGTTAGCATGTGCGCGTTGTATCATAAGGCCTGTCATTGAGTCAACTCGTAGTTTCGAATACCCGGTTGTATGTGACAAGGCTGTCCAGGCTCGTGGGTTTTCTCCGGGTCCTCCAGTTTGCTCCCACTGCTGAAGATCCATACGCGCAAGCGAATTATTGAAAATAGAAAACCATATGTTAGTCTCGAAATGACCTAGTTTGTGTCGAGTGGGCGTTAAACCCATTTTTCTCTCTTCTCTTTCAACCTTGTGCATGCAATCTAGGGGATGGACTCCGAACATCACCAAGGCATTGGGCGCCACCCTGATACTTCCGGAAACTAGTCATTTAAAACCAGTAACAGTAACGTGTATCGTGAGTTGTTTTGGGGTATTCACAAATCCATCTGCGACACCCTGTAGATTATCTGGATGTATGACTTCACACCAGACATATTCATTGTCGTAAGGTGTAAATGTTTTGACTTGTCCTTTTCTTCGAACTACTGTCTTTAATTTTATGGATAAGTTTCAAACAAAACTTTATATAATTTGTATTCCTTGGACTCCATTTTAAGGCATAATTTTACATCATGATATATCATGATATGTGTTTTAAAGATATCCAAAGAGCATTCAAAATTTCTAAATTTGTGAGACGGACAAACTGGCCATTCGCTCCATCTTAAGCGATTTGACATTAAAATTGTGGCTAAATTCAAAGTGCCATGGACTGTGTTTTGTCGGAAGGGCTTCCATGGTCTGGCTATTGGTATCGCGTTCAGTCGGTAGAGGTTCAATAGCCCGGTTATTGATATTTGTCCGCCAAAGTATAAACCAGTTAAAAAAACGACAGGACGGTAAAGGTTTAACAACATCCAATCTTCCTACTGCTCAGAATTTATTTTACCGGATATGAATTTAACAGGTTTTAATGTCGGTCGATTTGGTAATGCGTTTCGATCATTTCCCTTTTGTTTGAGCTTGTATAATAATATTTCCACGTTTTTTAAGTTTTCTTTTGTCGATGTATTAACCTAAAAACAAATGGCCGCCGCTTGTAAGTGAATAATGTAAAAAATATGGTATATCAAGGCTGTGGACCCTGTAAAGGTCATAATTTTAATCTTATTTTTATGAAACTTTAAATGCATCTTTATAACCCAAAGATCTTGGTTCCTTTCGATATTTGCGCTTATCAGATCTTAACTTCCTGAATCATGGCCCCCGATTGTACGCAAAATCGCCTATTTTAGCTTGTGGTCCCCCTGGAGGTGGCAATTATTAACCTAAAAACAAATGGCCACCGCTTATAAGCGAATAGTGTAAAAAATATGGTATATCAAGGTTGTGGACCCTGTAGAGGTCACAATTTTAATCCGATTTTGATGAAAATTTAAATGCATGTTTATAACCCAAAGCTCTTGGTTCCTTTCGATATTTGTGCATATCGAATTGTAACTTCAAGAATTATGGCCCTTGATTGTAGGAAAAATCACTTCTTGTTAGCTTGTTCTCTATCCATCTCTCGAAAATGTGGGCGTATCCTGCCTGGCAGCCGCAGGTTACGTTGAGATGTACAATTGGATCCCTTTGGTTTACCTCAAAAACTCATTTTTTTATTAATGCCTTTAACTCAATAATATAAGATGGTTGTATACCGTCAAGATTCTAACATTGATCTTTCCCCATCTAACCTCACGGATGTCATTCAATCATATCAACCAAACCGACCACTTGGCTCACAAAAAAAGCCCTCGTTGGTTGTGCCGCAAGCTAAACTGAAATCCTATGGGGATAAAGCCATCAGTGTCTGTAGACCGCGTTCGTGGAATAACTTACCATTGAAAATACAGAGTTCTCAAACATTAGCTGTGTTAAAATCCAAACTCAAAACTCATTTGTTTGTTTCATATTATCAGGATTAGCCGTTATTTAGATAACTAATCTTCCATGTGCTTAGAGCATGCAATATGGATGAGTGGACGCGATTACAAATGTACATTATTATTAATTATTATTATTATTATTACGACTTATTAAACGTATCCAGTGGTACACCATTGCCTCAACTGCACGAATTATTGGTAAAAAAAAATTTTCCGTAGCAGACTGTATGGATGCCCGCCCTCAACAGATTAATCGGGGCCGAATGGTGCGTCTTTAAACCACTATTTCATTCCCTGTGAAAATCTGCGCCGTTTTGAAGCAGGTACTGATAATTTTGTGGTCAGATTTGTAACCATGGCTGTATTTCACTGAATGCGGGGAGTTAATTTGCAGGCTGTATTTCACAGAATCAGAAGAGAAATGAGGTTTATCAACCACTCGACACAAATTAGGTCATTTCGGGACTAACATATGGTTCAATTTTATTTCAATAGTTCACTTGAGCGTAGGGGTCTTAAGCTGTCGGAGGACCAGGAGAAAACCCATGAGGGCGGACGAGTGACGTTACTCCTTGTCACCTACAACCGGGGAATCAAAACCACGCCAGTTGACTCAATTACAGACCTTATGATACAGCGTGCACACGCTAACCATTCAGACATCCAAGCCCCCTGCTCTTCTTTTCAGAAGACAAAGAAAACAAACATACAAGTATTTAGCAAAGATAAGAACATTTATTTCAGTTACAGGTTACAACGATTTCACTGATTGGAGCATTTCATTCCAAACGGACCAATCACTGATAAAATACAGGCTGTTTAAACAAGGATTATGGTACCAAGGTCAGGCCTGTGACCTTCTAAAGGTGGGAAATTTTGTTAAAATAAAAATTAGGCCAAATAAACCTTCGTCAATTTTAATAAAATTTATAAAAAATTAGGTTAGTTGAAGGCATTTATTTCTAGGCAGATTTTACTGATCTTCTTAAACCAAGAATCTTTTCATTTCAAAATCATCTTCAATTAACTTTGATTATCACAATTTGAATGAATAGGATGTATGTAGTCTCTGATACCAAGTCATTATCCAGATGTATTTATTAAATGTAGTCTCTGATACTTAGTCATTATCCATTGTACTTCCTTCCATACTTAAAAGATTTTAATAACAGAGGGTCAAAGTAAAAAAATCATTATTAGTCTTCATGATTCTGGTTTTCTTTATAAAATATTTCATCATAGGCAACAATAACTTTAGCAAGGTTTTCTCCGAGACAAATTTTCCTGGAGAAAGCTCACTCACTAAGTTATTATAATTTAAGCTGCCTCCGAAATTCAACGCAGATACCTGCATCAACACATCTCAATCTGGGTATACGTTTATAAAATATGATTTTGTTTAGCTTTCACAAGAAGAAAGATAGGTTGCCAGGCAACGAAACATACGCCCACAGCAGCTAAATCGTCCGGGCAGTCAACAAGGGTTGTCGCATATTTTTACTTTTTTCGGTAATGAAACATTTGTAATACACTAAAAACTGATTAAGAGTAACAACTCATTATGTAATTATCAGAAAATCATAAAAATTTGATTGCTTTTTATAAAGTTTTACCCCACGCTAACAATTAGTATATTCATGAAACATTTAATATCATGGATTTAGCTGTTCAGTTATCTAAATTCATTGAAAATCAAAATACTTGTTCGTTTCAACACCTTAAACTCTATGTATCAATCTGAAGTCAATCGGATGGTAACTTTGGCCTCTATAGCGTCACAAGAATTTTTGAAGTTATCAAGGGAGATAACTCTGGCAGTAATTATTTGAAATCGCTGAAAATCAATAGGCTTCTTCGTCTCATGACCTTAAACACTGTGTATAAATCTAAAGTCAATCGGATATTAACTTTGGCCTCCAGAGCGTCCACAAGATTTTTTGAGGTGATCAAGGGCCATAACTCTGGCATTAATTATCGGAAATAGCTGAAAATCAATAGGCGTCTTTGTCTTATGACCTTAAACACTGTGTATAAATTTGAAGTCAATCGGATATTAACTTTGGCCTCTAGAGCGTCCACAAGATTTTTTGAAGTGATCAAGGGCCATAACTCTGGCACTAATTATCGGAAATCGCTGAAAATCAATAGGCTTCTTCGTCTTATGACCTTAAACACTGTGTATAAATTTAAAGTCAATCGGATATCAACTTTGACCTTTAGAGCGTCCACATGATTTTTTGAAGAGATCAAGGGCCATAACTCTGGCACTAATTATCGGAAATCGCCAAAATCAATAGGTTTCTTCGTCTCATGACCTTAAACACTGTGTATAAATCTAAAGTCAATTGGATATTAACTTTGGCCTCTAGAGCATCCACAAGATTTTTTGAGGTGATCAAGGGCCATAACTCTGGCACTAATTATGGGAAATCGCTGAAAATCAATAGGCGTCTTCGTCTTATGACCTTAAACACTGTGTATAAATTTAAAGTCAATCGGATATTAACTTTGGCCTCTAGAGCGTCCACAAGATATTTTGAAGTGATCAAGGGCCATAACTCTGGCACTAATTATGGGAAATCGCTGAAAATCAATAGGCTTCTTCGTCTTATGACCTTAAACACTGTGTATAAATTTAAAGTCAATCGGATATTAACTTTGACCTTTAGAGCGTCCACAAGATTTTTTAAAGAGATCAAGGGTCATAACTCTGGCACTAATTATCGGAAATCGCCGAAAATCAATAGGCGTCATTGTCTTATGACCTTAAACGCTGTGTATAAATTTAAAGTCGATCGGATATTAACTTTGGCCTCTAGAGCGTCCACAAGATTTTTTGAAGTGATCAAGGGCCATAACTCTGGTAGTTATTATCGGAAATCGCTGAAAAACAATAGGCTTCTTCGTCTCATGACCTTAAACACTGTGTATAAATTTAAAGTAAATCGGATATTAACTTTAGCCTGTAGAGCGTCCACAAGCAATTGTGGACGCCGGACCGCCGGACGGACCGCCGGACGGACGGACGGACGGGGGCGACGACAATATACGACCACATTTCAATGTGGGCGTATAAAAACTCCAATTTAATTACGCTAATATTCCAAAGTATCCAAACTACTTATAACAAAGTATAATTGAATGAATGATCAGTAAACGATGAATAATATTAAATGTTTATAAATTAATAATATAGGCCTGACCCATAGCTCACACAACACATCATAAAACATCCTATAAAATGCATGATGGGTATTATAATGCACTTCGGTAAGCACGATAATTATTAGACAATGTCGGACTGTGAGATTCGTTACCACCGTGTGGATTTGACGTAACCCACACAAAGACTTAATCTAGTTAGATATATGGTTGTTTTGTTAATAATGCATTATGTAAGACTTAGTAAAAACGGCTGACCTGCAATAGACAGATTTAGCTCATTACATAACGCATCTTTAATAGATAATATCATTGAATATTACAGATAGGTTGAAGATGTAGACATCTTACTGACAGCTTTAGGATGGACATTTAGATAATCAACTGATTGAGAGAAATGGGGTTTAATGTCCACTCAACATCAACTAGGTCATTTCGGGACTTAAATACAGTTCAATTTTATTTCAATAATTCGCTTGTGTGTAGGGGTCTTTAGCAGTAGGGGAGAAACGGGAGGAGCTAGAGAAAACCCTTAAAGGTTGGACAGGCGATCCTTCTCCCTGTCAACCGGAGAACCAAACCTACCACATGCAATAGACAGAATTAGCTCTTACATAATGCATCTTTTAGTGTACTCGATATCATTTAACATTACAGATGTGTTTGACATGTAGAAATCGTACTGTCAGCTATTGGATGAACATTAATTTAACATTGTACATGAATAACATAATTGTTTTACGGCTTTCTTACAACATTAATTGTTGTGCAACAAGTACACCCTTGTAATATCATATATACTCTTCAAAAAAAGAAACGCGCAACCCATTTTTCATCAATTTTTTATTTGAACGAGGTCGTTGTTTCGGTAAATCTTACTTGTTTTCAACACCATTATGTAAAGATAAAAGAAATTCATTATTGATTTTAAAGGTAGGGTCACTAATTGTGACTGGTCATCCTTTTTGTCGAAATTTGTTATTGCTTAATTGCACCAAGAAACATGAATTTAACAACTTCGCGAGTTTTTCGCATGGAACCTAGATCTAAGGTCTTTAAAATCCTGGGGTTCTCGGTTTACAAATCAGTTGCACATGTAAACACTCAACGAACCAAATGATGCCACATCTGAACGAAGACCAACACAACAACGCTATTGGACGATTACAAGCAGGTGAATCCAAGACAGATGTAGCCAGGTTGCTGAATGTTTCTCTTGGTTCCATTTCTCGCCTTTGGGATGGGTACCGACAACAAAGTTCAACACGTTACCGCCCTAGCTCAGGTCAAACAAGAGTGACCCCACCGGTCCTGGATCGTCACTTCCGGTTACATCATTGGCGTAAATGGTTTTCAAAAAGCGACCCCTACTGCAGCAGCAATTTCCGGACGGTGTAGAATCTCGTACCAGACAGTAGGTAAACGCCTACGTGAAACCGAATAACGAGGCAGACGTCCCCGTTAGAGCTTCTGTTTTGAAATGCGCCAACACCTTGAAATCCAACTTTAATGGACCAGGCACTGACGGTATGGACACAGCAACACTGGAGAGCAGTTTGGTTCAGCGAAGTGTCGCGGTTCTTGTTGCAATAAGGCGATGGTAGAGCGAGGATATACCGACGAAGAAATGTAACTTTGCGTTTCTTTTTTGGGAGAGTATATAATCACTATAACATTGCTGTCATTGTGCAGTAACTCCACTCCCTCTAATAGCAAGAACTTTGTATATAATGACATAGCAAGAAACTTTTATATGATATACAAAAGACATCATTGTAACAGTGATGTTGGTATGCAATAACTACACTCCCTGTTACAGCACGAATCTTTTATATCATACACAAGGCATCTCTGACTTTACAGTTTTGCTTTAGTGAGACCCTTATATAACTTTGATGTATACTGAATAGCAACCCTTATTATTACAAAAAAGTGTCGCCCAATGTAGATTAGCCCTTATTCTCCCCCTGCCCTAGCCATGCCACTGTTGGTATCCAAATAACAATGTGTTAATCATGAAGGATATATGGACTTTGTTTCTGATGTTATAAGATGTCCACAATCTTTTTTGATAATGATGAAAATTTCTTTATTTGGATCTCATCTATTAAGGTTATTTTTCATTGTTTTAAATTTAACCAAAATCTAATCTCTATTAAGAACAGTGAACAATTTAATTCTTTTATATCTTATTCTGAGTCCAATCTGGTTGATATATCACCGTTATAGAATCAAATAGGTTTAAAATTGAAACTTGTGAGATATTTTAAATAACAATTGAGAGATGTCATATTCTTAAATATAGGTTTGTTTCCTAACAAATACACACTGTGTATAATGTATTAATATATTTATATAAAATGACTAAAGTTTTTATATAATATTATATATATTTATATATATGTATATATATTATAAGCAATAATTCAGCTTTACACAAACACGACGGTTCTAAATATCAAACGTAATATATTTACATGTCTATTTACATAATTCTATAAATTCTTCTTGATGCAACCAGTGCAAATTTAAATAAAATGTATATGACACAGGCTAAAATATCGCTTGGAATCGACTGGATCATAATCGTAATATCTATTCGATGTCACACGCAAGCTTTGCGGCAACATAGCACCATGGCAATGTCACATTATTATTCATAATTCGAATCTGTGTACGTTCGTCCGTCCATACACATCACCTTTCAATGCGAAACAAGTTACAAAAAAAATCCTCTCAAAATTGTCTTTTGATAAAAAATAAAATATTATTCAATTACTACACTAAATTTGACACAGTTTCTACTTTCACTTTACAAATAAACAGTCTTGATCAATCCAGTTATATTACACACATTTAAAACAATATAGTCTTTAACAGTCCAGCCATTTTACTATACACAAAACAGTCTCGAGAGTCCAGTCTTTTATTATAAAACATGATCAATCAAGGTTACCATTTATTAATCTCTTTATCCTCTCCTTCCGCTGGAATTATTAGTTGTTCACCAGGAAATATCCGTTGGAATAAGTTAAGAAATTAAACAAATCACCATGAATTTATAAAATGCAGGATCTAAATAAAATACTAGCACAGTTAAACATACAATATCGTATAGGGGCCAACGGTCATTGTCCGACTTCCTCTGTTGCCTTATGAAGTAAAATCAATCTATTGTCCACTTCAATAATAAACAAGTGTCATAGTCATGTTTCCTCCGTTGTAATATCATCAATCAATAATAAACAAGTCATAGTCCTGCTTCCTCTGTGGCTTCATAAAGTAATATCTATCATGTTTCCACGCAGATCAATCATCAATATACAATTCAAATTAAAATATCTGGCAAGACTTGCTTTATGGCAGTCACATTATACATGTAGTTCTGAGCACTTTCTAAAATTCATAAAAATTACCAACAATTCCAGGAAGCGCTAACATCTCTATGCTCTTTCTAAAACGCAGAGACATACGGTAATTCGATCCTCACAGAGTTTTAAAACTGATTAACCGAAACAAAGAGATAAAACCCTGCCACCCATGCAGTATCAGAAATGGATCAAAGTTGAATCATCTTAGGAATTAAAACCCTTCCATCTACGCAGCCATTGCGACATTTATTTGTATATCAATATGATTTCCTATAACCAATCATAACATAGCACAGTTTAAAAAGTTGCTTATTCTCATTCAGATTCCTGGCATATTCAATAAATCCAGAATCAAAACACAATCCTCCTCTTCCCTTCTGCTAGCTCTTCCTACACATTCATATTGTCAATAGTTTACGAATTATCTCAAATCAAATCGTTATTTCCAATGAGTATTAAGTATAAACTAGTATTAGCACATTATTCCTCTTAATTATCATCCAATAGAAATTAATGCCTTTTACATGATTCTAATCCAATCAAAAGTCTAGAACAATTATCATGTGACCTTAAACAATCCAATGAATTTACACGAATGATGTGGTTGATAATCCAATTAAATGTCTAGGATTTTGTTCATGTGATTTGTCTGTAAGCCAACCGGAAGCCGTTGACTGTGATGATATTATCACAGACTGAGACAGTTTAACATTGCACCATTAGTTGCCTTATACAGTTATCCCCCTTGATTAAGTTATCCAAGAGTTATTTCCCTTTACAAGTAATCCTCCTGTCATACAGCCGAGACCTGCTCTTCGTCATTACCACAGTCTGGAAAAATAAAACAATATCAATAACAAAAATTAGAAAAGACAGAAGTTTTAATAATGGTCTGCCTTTCTTCTATGATTGACAAATGTACATCTTTCACTTGAGACAAGCTAGATGAATCAGCTAGGTCTATCATACGGTTCAATCTTATTTCACTAATTCACTTCAAAGGCGTTTTATAGCTGAGGCGCTGGAGGCGCCAGCCTCCTCGCGAAAAAAATCAAAGAAGTTGAACAAATAAAACGGGAGAAAAATGTTAAAACCGATGAGAAAAATGAAATGTAGCCTAGTTAGGGAGGGCCCTAAAGGCCAACAAATGGGCCCTTCGTCTGACAAAAGGGCCCCTCTGGCCAAGGGAAAGGGCTCCCGAGTCCGAGTCAATCGTTTTCTTTACACTGTTACCGTCAAATCCACTAATGAATGCGAATGCAGTCATTTCACTGGTATGAAAATCATCAATCAAGACACGATCCCCGCCCCCCAACCCCGCGAAAGAGGACCCTCAGAATAGTATAGCCTCCGCCATGATGAACCTTAAAACGCCCCTGATTCACTTGCGCTATAGGGTCTTTAGCAGGGTGAGGACAGGCAACCATACCCCTTGTCATGTACGAGCAGTGAATCAAAACTACGCCACTTGACACAATCCTCAGCTGATCATCGTTAGCTACAAATGTCTGACAGTCAGTGATTGTTACCGAAATTCTGCCTGATGGTAATAAATATTGATACAAAACTTTAATTATTTGTCATGGCAGAATAGTTAACACATTAGTTTGTAAGGTCTGTCATTAAGGGATGAATAATCCCTTGAAAACAGCAATATTATGAAAATTGAATCTCTCAAAGGAATATCAGTCCGAAAACAGTTCAATTCCCTTCCATATATTAAATAGAAAATTTTGAAACAGTTAATTTTCACACATAAAATAAACATACATGTATTTCATAGATTTTCTAGAAACATCACCAATATTTCAAAACTTGGGTACGATATATTAAACGATTTAGTAACATTGATATAACAAATTAATGCATCCTTTGCTAGAAGTTTAGAATGACATGGGCATCCTTTAAAGGGCTAATCCCGATAATTTTTTGAAGAATATAACTGCTTAATTTTGTGTTAAAATCCCTTGAAATCCCCTACCAAAGGGCTGAGCAACTAACTCAGTATTTGTGATACGTTTTCAAACAACTTAAACAAGTCGTTCGTCTTCTGGAAATTGAGACCGGTGTCCCAAGCTGTATTATGCAATGTCTATGTAAAACCATCCTTTGCTATTAGTAGCTTAGAAACAAATGGGCCATCCTTTAATTGACGAGAATCTAAAATGTTGTTTATTTCTTGAACGCTACTAAGTATCTTTGATACAATTTTTGAATGAAACGGGCTATTAAATTAAAAATCTGAGTGCCCACAAGCTTTTTCAATGTGATCAAGGGCCACAACTCTCGCTGTAATAATCTGATTTCTATGAAAATAAATAGGCTTCCTTGTCTCATGACCTTAAACAATGTGCATAAATGTGAAGTCCCTCAAATATATTAGCATCTAGAGTGCCAACAAGCAATTGTGGGCGAGGGACGGACAGGTGTGATGACAATATATAATATGCCGTCAAATGGAAACACCTAGTAACTCACTTTTTTCTTATTTTGAGAAAACATAATGAATAATATTTTAACCCCAGCATATAAACTGATTTGACTATCGATTTACTAAGTTTTTCCATGGCATGATAGGCTGTGTCATGGGTGTTACTGCTTACAAAATCAAAAGATTGGAATATCTTGTACAACAACAGGAAGCACATCTCCCGTAATCTGGAAAAACCTAGTAACTCTGTTGAATGTAGTTTTGAGTAAACAAAGGAAAACTTTTTTGTTAAGCTACTGAATATATAACCAATTTGATTTTGTCTTTTTAGATGTAGATAATTAGAAGCCCTTTCGGTGAAGGAGAAAAAACCCTATCATTACATACAAGTGTACGTACTTAGTCCAAATATGGGTCTAACTCAATTTTCACCAAAATTTGACTTGCTAGGTTTTTCCAGATTACGGGAGACATACCCTAGTAACTACAAATTTAGTCCTAACTCAATTTTGACAAAAAAAGTGAGTTACTAGGTGGTTGTATAAAAATGAAGCTGATGATCCTGTTTTCCATGTTGAAGTGAAGACTACCTACCATCTCCCACAGGGATATCATAATCACCCTCCTGATAATACCCAGCATTAGCTCGCTCCATATGATACAGCTGTTTCTGTCTGGCTAGTGTTGCCATGTGGGCCGCAGCCTGGTAATCGGGTAACGGTGGGCGTCGACCGCCACAATGTGAGTAACTACCAGAGACTGAGAGAGAGAAAGAAAGGAAAAAACAACAAATAAGCTCATGCTATTAAAGCTACAGTTTTTGATTTAATTCATTCTCTATTATACTTTATTCATTAAGTTATCCTAAAGATTCAAACTTTAACATTCAGGATCTGGCCAGGCTTCCCAATTTTACACTGTATTGTAGAATAATCCTTAAATTGGGTGGGAGATTGGGGGATAAAGATGCCATTCTACCACTTGATGAGATTACAAACTCTCCATACAGTATCATTTGTGGAATAAGAACATAAAATATGGAGGGGTGGGGTGGGTTTGTTCTCTGCTTGAATGAGTTAGACACTAAAACACACACTGTAATTCCACATGATTTACTGAGTAAGAACATACAATTGGGTGGAGGCAGAAGGGGATGTCACCGCTTGATAAGACTAGACACACACTATCATTCCACATGATTTACTGAGTAAGGACATAAAATAGGGGACCGAGGGGATGTCACCCCTTCTTACTGAATAAGAACATGAAATAGGAGGGAAGGGGGTGCAATGTCACTGCTTGACTAGATACACACTATCATTCCACATATTTTACTGAATAATTACATAAAAGAGTACGTTACTATATTCTGAGGTTAATTTTGTTATATTTTTCACTCTCTGGTAGATCATGCTATTATAGAATATTGATAAATATAGGAAATAAATCATCACCATGACAACCGTCCATGTTTACACGGATACAAAATGTTAGGACATCTTAAAAGAGTCTGTACACAATATTTTCTTGATGGTCATGCATTCTTAAGATAACGAAAAGCTGCCCCCTCCCCCCACCACGTTACTCTATCTCAATTCTATAAATAGTCTAAATACAGCCTGGGTATCACGTGGTTGCACTGTTTTTGTCAAAGTTTCTGTATTAAATGTTTTAATTTCAAACCATACAGAAACTTCCACCAGCAAAGCTACACGATACCCAAGTTGGTAGTGTTATACAATTTGAAGAATATATAAATGTTAATATTTTCTATGACGACTGAATAAAATAAAACCAAGTACGTAACGTTTCATGTACATACCATGTGGTATTGAATGTGAGGCTGCGTTCTGCATCACTGTTTGATATGACGGTAATGGTGGACGTGGTCCTGGAAGATGTAACGACTGTGTACCTGGAATAGAAATTTATAAATAAATCAGATAACTTTTAACCTAGCAACAACTACAATATAGAGGCAGGGGTTTATCATTTAAACCTTTTGAAGTTGGAAAATCTGAAACATTAATTTCATACCTGGATTAGTGTTGGGCGATAATGAAAAAAAATATTGTCATAATAATTTATTAAATATCTCAAGGTTGGACAGATGACCCTATTCCTTGTATTGACTTAACGAAAAACCTTACGATATGATAACCTTTTGGCCATACCCCCTCCTTGTCAGTCTAGCCGAAATGCAAAATAATTCCGAAAGTTTTTTTCTGGCCTTGTAGGAATTCATGATTGTTGCCTACTTCAAGAATTTTGGGGGGTAGGTTTTCGTCTGCTTCCATTTAGTTGAACTGAATAGGTTTATTTAGTCTTTGTATGTATGCCACATATGTGAAATGGAGAAGAATCGCATTACACAAAGCAATATACTAATTTTTGTATATATGGCTGCCATTCAGAGCAGGGAGAGAGAGAAATGGGGTTTAACATCCACTCGACTCAAACTAGGTCATTTCGGGACTAACATATGGTTTAATTTTATTTCAATAATTCGCTTGGGCGTAGGGGTCTTTAGCAGTGAGAGGAAACCGGAGTACCCTGAGGAAACCCACGAGGTTGAGAAGGCGCCCCTATTCTATGCCACATACGCTCACACCAGGGCTCGAAAGCACAGCCGCAAGCCAGAGGTCGAAGCGCGGCACTCTAGACCACTAGGCCATCCCAACCCCCCATTCAGAGCAGAGCTCTATTCTTGAAGTGCGAAGTAGATGGACCTCTCTCCCGTAATCTGGAAACATCTAGTAACTCTGTTGAATGTAGTTTTGAGTAAACAAAGGAAAACTGTTTTGTTAAAGTTCCAATTTCATATTTTCTAAGAAAGTCAAAACATAATTATTTCTATGTCTTTTGCTCAAAAGGTTGTCAACTCCTTATTATACGATCATGGGCAAAATTTCACAGGCGTTAAAATGGCTGACACAGGCTGATTGAGGAAATAGTAACTCAATTACCTCCCTTGTTTTCCCATTCCTCTCCATGGACGGCCATCTTCAAATGTTTGAATTTGAAGTTGAAAATGATATCTTTGCCAATTTCTCAACTGGCAATAGTGAATTATAGGATTGATGGGATTATTCTTTAACAAGGTAGGACTTTTATAGGTACAATCTATTTTAGGGCTTTATTTTAATACATTTTAAAAATATAACTTAAAAATATGCTATTGGAACTTTAAGCTACTGAATATATAACCAATTTGATTTTGTCTTTTTAGATGGCGATAATTAGAAGCCCTTTTGGCGAAGGAGAAAAAACCCTATTATTATATACATGTGTACTGAGTCCAAATACGGGTCTAACTCAATTTTCACCAATATTTGACTTGCTAGGGTTTTCCAGATTACGGGAGCTCTGTGTGCAGAAATGTTCTAGTATTTTTGGCTCACCTGAATGTATGTGAGGATGATGGGGATGATAATGGGCACCAGGATGCGATGATTTCCGTAAGACTGGCGGAGAGTTACAACAGGAACCCACGGAACTACTACTGTGACTATCGAAGTTCGATGATATAACGCTGTTATGACCGGAATCTGTCTCCGAAGAATAAAGATGTTGATAACTATTGATACTACTCGTAGGTGAATCAGAGTTCGTAGAATTTATTGAGCCTGAAATTCCACGAATTATCAATTAAAATATCTCTAAATCATAAATCACTTAAAACAATGTAAACAGTTTACAGGCCACAATCCTAAGAAATACAATTACTGCACAGTTGAAATGTCAATGCGTTCACTACAACTAGTTGTGTTGTTTTAGCAGGAGTTTCTGTACTTTATGCTTAGTTTCAAACCATCGTTGGAAAACTTTTCAAATGAATGAATTGGAGTTTTACGGTATGTCAGCTGCAACCGGGCAATATTGTGCCAAACATATGGTGAATAGTATGAGACAAATTAAAAGATATCACATAAAGTATTTGTGGGAAAACTCTTGAATTTTGTTGCGAATTATCCATTGGGTTTTACTGTTGCGTAGTTTGAAGAATCTGTCTAAATTAGATAATGAGTGTTGAGTTTAAAACTGTTTAGTTTCTAAAAAGGTGTTGAGTAATTAACAGACTAATCAATTACTCAACACTGCTCTAGAAAGTAACTAGTTATTGACAGACCCTTTAATATACACAAAAGTAGAAACCCAATGGTTTTCTGTTATTCTCAAAAGATTTGAACAGTTTTCCAACTAAACATTGAATACAGAAACTCACGCAGAAACAACGCAACTAAATGATACCCAGGATGTAGTATTACATAATAGCAGTAATTGCATTTCATAAATTTGTGACGTGTGTTTTCAAGTTCAATCAATAAATGTCATTAAAACAATTTAAACAGTTCTTTTTAATGCCAGAATTCTGAACTTGATTAACATCTCATCAACACACTCTAGTCATTATGAGACTAACATGTGGTCATTTTTATGTCTATTGACTTTGTTTTACAAATCTTTCAATTTTTTAACTAAGTTTTATGTGGGAAATTATATGGACAAAATTATGAGTTTTATTCCAATTTTGCTGTCACATATTGAGAATCAGATATATAATTTTCATTATCCTCGTTGAGGAATGTGGAGTATTTTTGATATCTAATAAAATAAATGGTTCGCCCCATTATTTTTGTCTCTTTAGCTAATGGAATTCCTTTAATGATTCATATAACATTGATCTGTAGCAAGGAATTTAAATATATAAAAAATATTTAAAAACTTTAAAAACTTTTTTTTTTTTGATAATTAAGCAACTAAAATAAAAATCCAATCAAATAATTGTAAAAAGAAGAGAAGAAGAATTGGCATGTGGACATGCTGGCTAGAAACACAACATATAAAATAAATTAAAAGAACAAGTCACACAGAAAGCAACATAGTACAACAACTACTAGACAGAAATAGGACTCATTTCACAAATTTTATATCAGCAAACTTGGATATTACAAGTTGGTAAGATGCTGGCTCACTAGCCTGGAGCTAGGGTGTTCGATCCCTGCATATTTGCCGAGAAAGTCCCTCCAGATTTTCCGGCGTGGCTTCCCATTCTCAGTAATGCAGGAGGACGGAGGGCCTGACAAGGACAGCCATCTAGTCGTTCGGATGGTACAGAAAAACCGAAGTCCCGTGTGTACACATTGGCGAGCATGTAAAAGATCCCTTGGCAGTTGGAATTTGATACAAGAGTAGGCCGTAGTGGCACTGCCCGGACAAAATTTCCCCCGTAACACACTGTATGGCGTATGCCCGTCTTCATTAGCCCAGTTTAGGAGCAGTAGGATGTTAAACCCCATTTCATTTACTTTACGTCCGCTTCAACCGAAGTGATATAGCAGAAAGATACAATCTAATTAAAATATAGATCTATATTTCGTTTCACTTTTTATACTTTCGATGGCCTACACTCATGCAGATCTAACAAGTTATAGTGGGAGCTCACGTTCTATGACGTCAGGTATCAAGCACGGGACATTTGACCCGATAACGTCAGTCATTCGATTAACCAATTAGCGACCGCCATGCTTCTTAAAATCTACTTTTGTTTTGTTTTGATTTCTATCCGCTGGTAATATACCCACAGTTCCACGCATGAAAAGGTCAAACGGTCGATTAGACAGACCATTTGATTGGCTGACCCCTCATTTGAGACAGAACACGACTTAAATAACAAGTCCTCCAGATCCAAGAGTAGTAAAGACAAGTAAAAACGAAATTTTGAACTATAAAAAACCAAAACGAAATTGGATCTGTGTTTTAATCAAATTGCAGAAAGATATTGCCTGGTAAGTCTGTAAATAAGGCACCTATCACAGACAATGTCCGGCACAAATTCTGGCTTTATCACTCAGGCACAATCTTTCTGGTGCCTGTTGTTTTGTCTGGAGCTGATCTGTCTTTTTTTCGATGTTTTTATGGATAACTTTCATACATGTCTGTCACAAAATTCAAAATGTTGGGTCATGGTTCAATGGTGTGTCACTTCATCAGGAATAACCAAGCTGATTATTTCTAGGGCAGTATATACGGCTCTCAACAGGATAAATCAGATACAGTAAATATTGTATGAATTGTTCCAAATACCTACAGGAATGGAATTGGCATCAACTAATGCAGATGAAATACTATAACACACTAATAATTCTTCCATTAGTGTATCTGAATGTCAGTTGCAGGACTTTTAACTACAATATTGTCAAAGTTGGTGGAATTAATTTCAATATTTACAAATATATCATGAATTGAAATCTTGTCAATATTCGGTATCCTTGGGCAATGGTGAAACCAAGGCAGCATCCACTATATTCTTTGATGGGCCTTTTTAATCTATTGAATCTAAGTCAGCTGATTATGATCTTTTTTTTGTTAATTAATGTCTACTTAATCTTTTACATAACATTTCAGGTCTAAAGAAAGGCAGATTTTGCTCTTGCATAAAGTATGTTTAAGAAACTTTTATGATTCTGGTGACATGGGTAAATACTGGCATAGAAATATGTATGTATTTCAGAATACAAAATAGTTCTCTGATTTTTCGTAACAGTTTTGCTTTGTTCACAATTTGTCTTTTTGAGTTGAATGTGAAAGGAGTCCTTGAGAAATAAAGAAGATTTCTAAAACTACATCAAGAAAACATGAAAGAGAAATATAACAAACAAACAAAAAAACAAACAAGATAAAACATTTCTACAGTAAATGCTTGAGCTGCGTGGCTACTGGACTTCATGATGCTGTCTCTAACAGAATTCCATATTCTTTTGTCAGTCCCATTATTTTAAACATTTTTTATTAAAATTTTTGAAATGACAAAAAGATTTTTATTAAGTATAGAGCTACATGTATACAGAGGATGGAATTGTTTTCTCAAAATAGTAAATTTCATCCCCCCCTCCACAAAACAAAACTGGAAAATCTACAAAGCGAAATAGAAACTGAGATCTAAAATTCCCAAACCCAAACAACTATGAGATTTTATTAAAAGCTGAAATTAAAAATAGTCGCAAAAGAAAAAAAATCTAAATGAAATAAACTACCACCATGAACTACATGCAGCACACCGCAACCCAAGCAAGGGGCACAACTCTTACCGGTTCGACTAGGTTTACGACTAATACTGCCAACAGATGAACTTTCAACCGACAAAATAACAGGAAGGGGTCGTTTGTTACGTGGTGATCCGTGCCGTCGCCCATTAACTGGGCTGGGCGCGGTAGGGACGGGTATTTTTGGATTATGCGGTCGAACTTTGTCGGATAAAGCCATTAACTTTCGAACTCGCTCTGGGGAGGCGGTACCTGTTAAACAAAAGAGGGAGAGGTCATGTGACCTAACATGCAAACAGAAAAGGAGGCGAAGCAATGATATTACATTATAATTATTGATACAGCATTCAAATAAAGTTATCTTAGATTGGTCAAAATCTTCAAAACAAATATTTTTATGCATTCCCGTCATTTTTGAAATTTGGTATTTATTTTTCATTTTGATATAATGAATAAATTGCCGAAAGTTACAAAATGTCACCCCTGTAGTGTAACACATGCAGAAGTTTTGTAAGTACTTAATTTTCATTATCTAAATGAGCAATTTGTTATCAAGGACCAAAATGTTTTCCGATTTCCAATCCTAAATAAAATCTTTTCTTTTTTTAAACTTCATAGCAAGATTGAGTTGATTAATGACACAACCTCAAAATAACAATGAATTATTCTTTTAAACAATGAGATGTTTTCCCATTTTCTAATCCCAAGTACATCTAAAAGTATTTTTTATAAAACCTCCTGGCAAGACTTTTTTTTTTTAAATCAACACAAATAGAAATTTTATGTTGAAATTTGCTTTTATTTAATATTTTATTTTCTGATCACCAAATATGTCAAATGCATGAAACTTTTAAAATTAAATTATTCAATGACAATATTTTAGAGAGTTGATTATGGACTGTTTAGGTGAATAAATGTCTAATTATTAATGATCTATATAACATGTGAGCCGAAAAGGAAGTTCTGCAATGGGCAGATAGCATTGGATAGAAATAATAAATATCCTTTGGAGATGCCGATAACTTTGACCAATCTAAAATAACGTGAACAAAATGGAAAACTGAAGATTTTAATAGAATGACTAAATTCCTTACAAATTATTCATTCTTGAACATATTTACATTTTTCAGACAATCAATCAGAATAGAACAGAAAATATTATACGTATCTACCAATCAAATTAAAGAACGAAAATTCAAATACCCTACACGTAAATATATATATATATAGACATCAATGTACGTTCTTCAAATGCAAAAAGATAGTTGGTCTGAAGTAGATCATGCAATTTGATTGGTTATTTTGACATTCATAGAAATGAATATTCATGAGATGATCTGTTACGACACGTAATGTAAGCATAACAAATAGAGCATGCTGGGAATCACTTACCAAATTTAGGTCCCAGGTTAACGTGACGTTTTTCCTCTGGGGTCATATTTGGGGATCCTGTGTTGACACATGGAGATGGATCACGCCTTCGAGCTGAAACGGAAACATTAATTAAAATTCTTTAGAGGCATTTAGAAAAGGGATACTATTAGCAATAAACTATAGAGAAACAGCAAATTGGACAATGTTTCAAAGAGTAATCTCTCAACCTCATAATAATAATAATAATAATGCATTTCTATAGCGCCTCGTATCCAAAGAGTTTGCTCACTGGCGCTGAGTTAGTCTGTCACATTTACGACAGTTTCCCATTGAATAGGTGTGTTTTTAGCAAGGATTTGAATGTACTCAGTGATTTTGCATCCTTAATATGTGATGGTAGTCTGTTCCACAGTTTAGGAGCAGCAACAGAGAAGCTTCTGTCTCCACATTTCACATAGTTTGATCTTGGAATTACTAATTGAATTTTGTTTGACGAACGTGTCTCCTTTTGTGATGACTTTATGCGAAGTAGATCCTGGAGGTAGGTAGGGGAGTGGTGTTTGGCTGTAGACATTTGTAGGTTAATAAAAGTATTTTGTAATTAATGCGCTGATTTATAGGAAGCCAGTGTAAATCTTTCAGTACGGGTGTTATTTTGGGACTAATATATGGTTCAATTTTATTTCAATAATTCGCTAAGCCTTGGGAGTAGGGGGCTTTAGCAGTGGAAGGAAACCAGAGGACCCGACCTCCTTGTCATGTACAACCAGGGAATCAAAACCACACCAGTTGACTCAATGACAGACCCTTTGATACAGCTTGCATGTGCTAACCATTCGACCATCCACCTCCCCCCCCCTTTTTTAAAATTAGAAACTGGATGAAATGAGAGAAAACCTGGGAGGTTAAGCAGACGATGAAACTGTAGAATTAAGATGATCAATTACCTGGAACTTCACAAATATTAGAATGATCTTTTAATCTTTCTTCATCATCAATAACAACTATATTCGACAAGTACGATTTAACACGACGGACCATTTGAGCCTGAAAAATATAAATTTAAATAAAATGGTGTTGAACTTTCTACTCAAAGTGGGCTAATAAAAGACATGCATATGCCATGCTGTTTGCTATGAGGGAAATCTTGCCCTGGCAGTGTTACTCTGCCCTACACTTATATCGAATTCCAACTTTCAAAGGCTCTGTTATAAGATTGATATGTTTTTATCAAACAGATTCCAGCTATATTTCTGGAATAAAAAATGTATCAAAAAAATGGAACACAAATAGCTCACCTCTTCATACATTTTTTTAGGATTAGGAACAGTTGAACCTCTTCGTATTTTTGTTCGTTTTAAAGTGGCGACACCAGATACTAGTGATGAACTAGAATACATAGACGATGTTCCCAAAAACATGTTACTTACGTCCTGAAACAAAATACAAATTTTTACATTTAGTATTTATAATTAAGAAAAGTGATACTCAAGCCAGAATTGTAGTGATACTAAACAGTTTATTTCTGATATTTTAGCTGAAATTTTCTTCTGTCCATGTATTATAATTATCAATGACAATCACAGATAAAAAAGGCCAAAGCTTTAGAAGTAATAAACAGAAATTATTGTAAAAAATTAGGAGTTTTTGATTCAATAATTTATACAACATAGATAAATATCAAAACAATATTAAATTTAATCTAGGAATGTTTACAAGCAATAATTAGTGGACAATGGCGACCACATTGATGAGATATATCTAACACTTATATATACGACTGATTAACCGCTATGGTGGTAACGATTGTTCATGCTAACGATTTTTTTACTTGATAATCGGAGTGAGAGCTGTAAAGGCATATATTGACAAATCGACATGGCCAGTTCCATCTGCAAATTTTCGCGATAACACACTGATAAAGTGGTCAGTGGCATGCATTCAGAATAAATGCTTTATGAGATATTCTATACTTACATATCTAGCCGAGCTCATATTACAGATGTGTCTGATTTCTTTAGCTATCATACGTAACTTCTCAAAATTAATCAATCCCTCGACTTCAGAATCATTTCCTAATTCTATAAACGTTAGATCCTTCTTTACAACAGGAAAAAATGGCAGCTAAAAAACAAAAGGGATTAACAATAGAGAAATGGTGTGCAAAAAACAAATATTATGCTAGTGGCTCAGTACGAAAGACGCTGACTTGGTAACCTAGAGCTCCCATGTACAATTCCAGTGTTGGCCGAGAAAGTTCCGTGGAATTGTCTAGCTTGGTTTACCCTTTGTCAGTGATGTAAGATGAAGGACCTGGTGGGACCTTGTTGATTGTCACGTACAAGTGTGGAATCGTTACCATACCACTGAACTCAATGACAGACCTTACGATCTTAAGTGCCACCAAATGCCCCTACATTTAAAGCCCAAAACTATTCAACTAGTCTCTCAGGGTCAGCGCTCTTTTAGTTATCAAGCACCTGTTTTATGGAATAATCTAACAAAAAAACAACTTAAAACACATTTAATCAGGCTTTTAGCTGACTCTGTAAGCAATCGTTAACATCTTGTTGTTTGTTTATGACTACATTGTCACTTTGTAAAGTGCCCCTGAACATGTTATACGAAAGGGTGCACTATAAATATGCTGTAATAATAATAATAAAGAATGAGAATGGGGTTCAAATGTCCACTTGACACAAGCCATGCCAATATGGGACTAACACAATTTATTTTCAATATCCCAATCCCACATGACACAATGCTTACCATTGGAGACTGCACATGATCACTCATAATCAAATTACGATATTTCGCCATGTTACGAGACGGATCCATCAAATCTTGTAAATCCTGAAAAATTAAAAAATATAATAATAATAATAATGGACATTTATAGAGTGCCAACATCCAGCTAGATCGGCTGCTTTGGTGTGCTGTTACAATATTTAAAATGGTTGGGAGGGGGGAAAGAAAAAAAAAGTTTAAAGATCATACCGTGGAATCACAAAAGCTTCATTAAATAAATGAGTTTTTAGTTTCTTTTTGAAAATGTTTAAGTTGATCAACTTTTATTTGAACTTAAACTAATTATAGTACTTACATCAAATAGTTTGGTATATCTCCTAGGTAACCTCTCCCATGTGTTGCGTAATCTTGTAACAGATCCGTGACCCAGACCACTGATGATTGCAAACATCGAATTAAAATTCTTACAATCTTTACAATGTTCTGAAAAAAAAAAACCAAAATAAATTTCTAATATAAAAAAGGTTCACGCTAAGCAGTACAAATAATCTCAAGACAATCTAGTTTATGTGCTATGATAATTTTCATGCCTCATACTGACGCAATGATAGACTTTCTGCTCTAAAGTACATGCATTGGACACTACACCTCAGGTATCATTTACCATTTACTCGTGTTGTATAAACAGGAGTTTGTATATTTAATGTTTAGTTTCAAACCATTATTGGAAAATTATTAAAATCCATTTTAAAATGGTCTGTCTAGACTAGAGAGAGAGAGAAAAATGGGATTTAACATCAACTCAACCATTTCCGGACTAAAAATGGCCCAATTTTATTTCAATAAATTGCTTGTGCATAGGGGTCTTTAGTAGTGAAAGGAAACCGGAGGATCCCGAGAAAACCCACAAGGTTTGAAGGTTTGAAGGCAACCCTACTCCTTATCACATACAACAGCCGAGGTGTAGACAAAGAATAAAGATCTATCATTTGAATGACAGTGAATGGAATTGGCATTCATTTTCTCAATAAACAAACATGAGAATGAAAATGTACTTACTTGCTATTTTGATAAAATGTTTGATTAATTTCATACGTTTGACTAGATTTTGTTCATTACAGACTTCCGTTACCACCCAAAACATCTCTTTATTCACCAACTGGAACAAAACAAGGGTCAGAGGTCAAACAAGTGAACCTTGACTGACATTGACTATTTGTCACGTCAGAGGTCAATCAGATTAAAATACAGATCTATGTTTCTTTCGTTTCGATGGCCTACATTACATGAAGTTCTGACTGGTTGTAGTGATAGGTCTCGTCAGAGGTCAAACGAGCGGCTTTTGACCCTATGACATCAGACATTGATTAATCAATCAATGTTGAAGTTTCTAGTGGTTTACAGACAGTTCCGTGCATGGCACACCAAGAAGTCGCCGTAACAAAAATGCTGGTAATATAACAACACCTCCAGATACTTGTGTAGCAAAGACAAGTAAAATGTTTCAATGAAATCATAAATATCTTACTTATAATCTAATTTAGCTGATCGATTATTTAATGTCAGGAATCAGGACCTACCTCTGAAAACTTCTCTAAAGCAGGAGTACCATATTTAGACTTGAGATTATAAAGGTCATCGATATACTCCGTTGGTTCGATCTCTCGAAACACCTTAAAATCTTCTAGTGTCAGCTGGGAGGCAACTTCTGCCGTATTCAGTTGTAGAATATTAATCTGGCTTTCCTTGATCATGTCCCCCATGGTCTCCTCGGGAACAAGGGTCTCCGTACTCATATTGTTCTTCAGATAATACCTAAGGGCACGAGGTAACGTTCTCCTAATTACGGGGAAGGCAGAACGAAAAGAAGTGTTAGCCCCTAGCAACAGCCGTCAACAATAAGTGGTTACCATGGTTATGGTGATGTGGTTTCTAGGCTACTGTCAAATGTGATCATGTGATTATTTTCTTCTTGTGATTTTATTTTTTTTATATCCAATTTGTGTTCATTTTTTTTTTTTAGGTTACATAAATTTCATAGTTTTGATTCATTTCTAATTAAAATTTTATATGTCCATACATGCACATATTTGTTTGGTTGCTATGGTTACAAAAATGATTCAATCAAGGCAATCTAGCATCAGAAGAAAAGTCATTTTAATAATAAGTTATATTCAAATCAAGCGATTCGTTAAAAAATTTGTTACAGCCAATTAGATGACAGATTGAATTATCAAAGGGAGGTAACTGCTTTGACAGTAGCGTAGAATGACATGCTACATGCAATGAACAATAAATACAAATAGATAAACAACATGCAATGAACATGCAGGGATCCAAACATCATAGTTTTACTTAAAATTGATTCCAGGAAAAAACTTATGTAAATTTTCGTTACTGGTCACTATGGACACAATGAAATTCTAGACCTTGGAATGCAATGACCTAGTGTAGGGCTTTGCATGATAAAATCGTAAAAATGTGGATTTTTTTTATTTGTAACAAAACTATGTGTTTAAGATTCCTTTGATTATGATAATATTCCCACCACAAATAAACGATAATCGAAAAAAAATCAAATAAAATCTCAAAGTTATGGCCGAAAATGCCGATCTAAAAAAAAAAGAAGATTCTATTCGTTTTCACTGATAATTGTTTTCGTCAAATTTGAGAATTTAATTTGCTTCCTTCATTTAAAATTAAAACTGATGATTTAAAAACGAAAAGTACATCATGCACCCCCATGAAATAAGACGTAGAATGAACAGAGGAAGAATAATATTAATTACAATCTGGCTCCATTGGAATAAAATACTGAGATTAAATCAGAATATTTGATACATAGATGGTAAAATGATCTAAATAAAGTTAGTTATAAAGATAGAATTAAACAGAGTTACATGTAAAGATTACAACAATATATTTAATTATTTTAGCTATGTAATTCCTTCCTTAGAATTTTCTATGTGACAGTTATTTGTCATGTCATGACAGTTATTCACTGTGTCTGTATTGATGGTTATCTGTTGTCATGGAGATGATTGTTTGTTGTCATGGAGACAGATATTTGATGTCATGTGAAACTTGTAAAGATGATAGAAATGCTGAATGGATTGATGTCCGATTTTAAGCCATTTAGTTTGCATATCTAAGCAATAAATTAACTTTTTCTACTAAAACTAGTTTTAATAATCCAAGGTTTAGTCAAATTGTGCAAATTTAGCATCACAGCTCGGAAGGACTCTGTTAGAAGGGTTACATAGTTAAAGTTATTGTTAATCAAAATTTATATGTTAATTATAAAAGAAGATAGACACAGAATGAAGCCAAATTGTAAATTGGTAGTCATTACAATATCTTTAATATTTCGGACTCAAAATAAAAACACACACACCTACAAAATATTATAATACGACAACTTCAAAAGTTCAAGTTCGTTCACATTATTTGAATATATTAAATCAATGATACTGTATTTTTCTTCAAATTAACAGTAAAATTCATTATTGAAGTGTGTGCTTTGTGATAGAAAGCCATTTTTTTTTTTTCAAAAAAGAGAGAAATTTACTAAGCATCATGTATTTTAGAACAATTCATTTTATTGAATGGTTTTGGGCTTTTTTCTAATCAAGTTTTTGAAAGCCCTTGATTATTTGCATTTTTCAGAAAATATAAATTTTTTATTCATGCTAAAATGTGCTTCAATTGATGATTTAAATATCTAATTATGATTTACTGTGTGTGTAAAATTCATTGAATCCAATGAAATCTGATATTGTAAACATCGCTATAACATTAAACCTGTTAATAAATATACTTTTACAGCTAGAAAGCGCAAAGTATACACAAAAAACTTAACACCAACAATTTGTTTTTAATTAAATAGTAACCATTGCTGTACATGCATCTTCAATAGAAGGCTTGATCTCGCCTTAACTACATACATCTTATCAAGCCCTTCACGTAATACCCTGCATATTTCACCACTAAGTTCGTTTGGCACAAGCCCAGCTTGGGAACCTATCAGATTCATCGGTTGTCGTGAATACCAAGTCTCGTGCTTTTAGCTAAAATGCCTACATGTGACAATCGAGTTGCAAAGTTCAAAGATCGATCAATGCCACGGTTGCTGTTTTTCATTGAGTTTCTCAATTTAAAAAACCCTGTTTGCTTATAGTGTGTTATGTGCCACGAACTCTGATTGGACATTGCTAATTAGTCACTTGTAAAAACGAGCGCAAAGTTCAGGAATTGCTGAGTATTCAAGCAACAGTTAGATGTTGTAAAACTCGCGAACTGTGCTTAAGGAACATGCTGTACATGAGGCAAGGCATATGTTTATTCTTTCAAAAGCACCTGCCCTGATTCCTCATTGTCAATAATTTTTGTAATAAACCACAATTATCAGTAATATGAAATGAAATGACTGAGCTAACGAAGACGGTACAACATTATTATGAATCAACGATAAAATTTGTCAAATGATAAGAGTTTTGTGTATACTGTGTTAAGCATATAAAAAGCATATAAAATATAAAATAATGATCATAAATAAAATGATTAAAAGCAAATGATATGAATGAAAATATGGCAACATAAATTAAACCAAAAATATTCCAAAACATTCATTCATTTGAAAATGAAATTGAAACATTTTCTGAAGCAAAAATCAAGATAATTTCACATCAAAATCAAATTAAATTCATAATAAACCGAACCCATAAAAAAACAAAACTGGAACCAGAAAAAGGGTTTTAAAACCAGCCCCATAAACAGAAACCGAACACAAAAAGGTTGCAAATTAAAATTAGTTGCAAAAAAAAACTAACAAAAAATTTTGTTTTAATTTTTTCAAGTCTTCATGCAACACCAGCCAATGACAAACAGGTTTACAAATATTTACGATAATGAAGAAAAAAAATCCCAAATACCCCACGACACCACGTTGATTGGGCTTTTCGCAGCAAGGGGCATAACTCTTCTGAACTATCTGCATAGGTAGCAACATCTAAGGTTCTTTAGACATTACAACAGTTTAACAACAACACAATAACATATTAAACAATATTAAATTATAAATCAAATTTCGTTTTTCTTAAGAAAGTTATAAATAAGCATATAATTGACGGAAATCAAACTGAAGATCATATCTTTGATAACTTAGTTTGATCCCCAGAAGATCTTGAATAAAAGTATGCTTTAGAAAATACAAATGCTCAGAAAAACAAATTCATAAAAGATAAAATTTCAAGTGTATATAAATTTTGTCTAATCCAAAAAGCATTCCAAATACAAAAGTTTGAAAAATAAAATATCAAACCAAAAAATATTTGACAAGAAGGTTTCAAGATCTTGTTTTGTAACGCAATCGCTCAATATTAGTAAGGCTTAAAGCAACAATTTTTGTATCCAGTAAATAAAAATTGTTTGCAAAACGAGATAAGTATCAAGCCGATTAACCCCTTATGAAGGAAATAATGTTTGACGTCTTTTTAAAGCATTCAATCAACAAATAGTAAAAGGGGCCACACAGTGGGGACAACAGTTGACAAATATAATCTACTATAGTATTTTTAATTTAATATAGAACTTTCTTTTTTTTTTTCAAATAGCGACAAAATGAAACAGGATTTAATGTCTTACTGTTAGGCTAATGGAGACGGCCAAATGGCCACATATCATATCTCATTTTGTAATCAATCTTTGCATCCATGGATACCCTAGACGCAGCATAATAATTAGAATATCAACTATGTATTTTGGTTCTAAGATTCTATTTTCCCCACCCACCCCCCTCCCCTAACTAACTAATTTCTCTATATGTTAAATTAATCTATTTGTTGACTAGAAGTATACTAAACTACAGTTCTATTTTTCCCTATTTTATTTCACCTTTAAATTGTCCATCTTTAGACCAGTGAATTTGAAATTTAATTAAATATCCAATAAAATAAATTTACTAACTAATATCTTAAATATTTCCAAATCACAGAGAAAAATAGTTACTTTTTTGAAACCTATCTATAGGTTGTTGACTTTCTACAAACCCAATAAATAATTATCCGAAATAATTCAAACACTGTTCCCCAGGTATCGTTTAATATTGTGTATTTAGCACTTATTTCTTTCACGCTCATACAATATCAAATCTTTGCATTGATTTCTATTGGACTTACAATCCCTTATTTAGTTGTATACTATAAGACTTACGACTTGATTCCCTTATTTTTGTAGCATACCTTGCATTAATCAACATTCGACTTCAACTTTTATTTAGTGACATACCTTGCATTTAGATTCAGGCGATCAGGTAAATTTTGTAGCTGATCAGGAAGACGTTTCTGTTTGACCAATTTGTCATTTTCTACCGTTACTTCACATAGAGAAAAGTTACTGAAAAGCAAATAAACTTTAATGGAACACTATTTTTCGCAACCATAATACATCGGAAAGGTTGAGGACAAGTCATCATTCCAAATGGCAAAGTTCTACAATGACAGCTATAAAGTACCGAAACATCTGTAAGATACAGAGAGAAGTGAGAGAGAAATGCAGTTTGCCGTCCAATTCACACAAACTGAAGTTATTTTGGCACTAACATGGTTTTATTCTATTTCAATAATTCGCTTACAACATCTCTTTCAGTGGAAGCGGACGTGAAACAGTAACAGAAGAATCTAAAGTCTACTCACCAACTTGATTCCGTAATACTAAATTCTTGTAAAGCTAACATAACTACTTCCTTAGCTGTTGTTTCCTAAAATCATGGAAAAAATAAATCAAAATTTATTCATTTCCGACTGTCAGTTTTTGACTTGAAATGACATTATCTCTTGGCATCATTTTTGCTTTAGTTATCCGAATATGTAAAACCAGACAAGCCCATAGCAAAATAAGACTTCTATCTGCACCAACAACACAATGGAGTCAGATAATCAAGTTTATTTTTTTCATAGATTTGAAAATCCAGATGTTTTTCACCTTCTGCATTAATAGATATATGAAGGAATAATTCACCCTGATGATCTCAACTACATGTTCAGGATAAACTCTCCATTTTTCACGTAAATGATATGTGATATATAGACTTGAACATCAAGACATTTCTTACCTTGTGTATTAAGAGAAATTTGAATGACTGATCTGCCCTGAAGACCTTGACTACATGTTCAGGATAATCGCTTGACATATTCTCAAACAAAAATGAGGATAGATCTGGATTTGATGCTGAAAGATGATTGGTCATTCCGCCGCCAGTATTCGATGATGAGTTTGAAGATGTGGATGACTTGCGTGACGGTTTAGAATTTGTGTACAGACTTTCATCTGAGTGGTTTATATGAGACGTATTTTCGCTGAAAACAGAACAAACAATATTTGTACTAATTGTTCAAAAGATTTTGATATATTCAACAAATTTCATGCATATCATAGAAGACAATGAGAGATGGTTCAGTTTTATTTCATTAATTAGCTTGCACGTAGGAGTCTTTAGCAGGAGTCTCCTGAAATGTTATAAACAAACCCTGATTACTCACCTGCCTAAGTTTTTGGGTAAAATATTTATCTTCATCAAGGTTTTCTTTAACTTCGTTTTATTTGTGAACATAAATCCTTTCTCCTTCTTCTCTTTTTTCTCCTTAGTTATATTTGATGTAATGATTGGCACTGAATGTTCTAAATCAGGGGCAGATAAACGTTGTTTAGGTGGCCCTATAAATGGATCTTGTTTCAATTTACGAGGGGTTGTCTTTTCAGATGCATGTAACATTTCTTTAAATTCTGAAATAAATAAATAAATAACATTTCTATTTGTATATTTTTTTTTTAATATTTAGGACTGCATTTACCATAAATGCTACAGTAAGCCTTTTAAAATTCAAAGTTATGATTTTCCGTTAATGACCAATCAACTTGAATTCTAAAATAATCTTAATAATCTAAAATAATCTAGATCATTTCGGGACTAACATATGGTTTTTAATTTCATTTCAATAATTCGGTTGCACATAGGGGTCTTTAGCAGTGGGAGGAAACCAGAATGCCCGGAGGAAACCCAAGAGGATGAGAAGGTGCCCCTATCTCCATGCCACATACGCTCAAACCAGGGATCGAAACCACAGCCACAAGCCAGAGGTGACCGACCAGCTACAGGTTGAAGCGCGGCACTCTACACCACTAGGCCATCCCAACCCCCTAATCTGGATGAATCCAAGCTGGGATATTTCTAACCTTTGATATATGGACTTTGTTTCAAGACGAATTATGCAAGAGTTTTTAATTAGTCGAAGAAACTCATGCCTTTATCTTTTCAATGTTTTGTCGAGGGGCTAAACTGATCAAATTAAGTTCTGCCCAGACTGTTTTATTTTGGAAAATAATTTCGGAAATCATGTCGTAAGAAAGTTGTATCGATATTCCTTCAATTTTTATCTGTGATTATTCAGACACACTTACCATGTAAATTAGATTTAACTGTGACAGATAAATGAGTTGTTCCCCTTAGTATTTCTAGAGCACGATTATGCGATATATGACTAAAATTATTTCCATTTACTTCTAAAATCTGTAAATATAGAGTTCATCAATCAAATTATTATGTTTCATCAGAGATATGATAAAAGTTACAAAGGTTCAAAGAACATTTTTAAGATAAGAAAATTATTACAGCATCATATTCCTAAAAAGTAAAATGTCGATTATTAATGTATATTTAACTGTCCACAAAAACTAATCAAGTATCATTATTAAATATATAATTGTTCAACTTTCACGAATGCAGCCCCAGGCCAAATATCTATAACAAATCACCACTAATCAAATCTAGTTTTATAAATATATCCCTCTTCCATCACCGGCCAATCATAATGAATATAACAAGCTTACCTGATCCCCACGTTTTAAGCCAGCTTCGTAGGCCTTAGATCCTTTTTCTACTTTAGTAATGAATATACCGTGACCCCTCTCTAAACCGCCTAGTATAGAAAAGTGCAGTATTTCCTCTCGGGTAGCTCGGGTCAAGGTCACTGTTCGAGTTCTGGCCTTCGCTGCACATGCAATATTCAACAAGCGGAGCTGTCCCATCATTCTCTATAGCACAGAAGTAAATAAAACAATCACCCATTGGTTGAATTTCTGCCAGCATCGAACAACTACATACTATATATATACTGGTAGCGCAAAACTAATCTACATGTAGTTGCTTACATCCAGTTATTTTCAGCAGATTTTATAGAAATAAATTAAGTCTCTTTGATATTTTGGGGTTTAATTGATAAGTTTATAATTTATTTCAACAATGAAATATTCTAATATCATATACAAGTGGACGGTGCATATAAGTATATCTTATTTTCAAGATTAATTATTTTTCATCATAGCATAGAGGACCTTCGGTTGCGTTGATTATCATACTATGGTCGAAACTATCGACATACGATGACATTTAGTTTTGAGTAGGACTAAGCTGGCGACATGTCAATTAATATCATAAGACTTTAGTCAAATTTGATTGAAAAATATCATAAGCATGGTGGGCAGTGTTGGGGTATATTCATAACAATTTGGAAAAGATGGCTGTTTTTCATTTTCATGATAATTTTGATAGTTTCAAATGTTTTGGATCAAACATATAGCAGATGATTAATTGATATGGACACCACCATTTTTGAATAAACAATGATCTGGACCATTCATCGACGTTTGTTACGACCATTTAATCTACATCCGAAGATCGCCACATATGTATACATGTATCATGGCATATGAAGTGAAGAGCAAGGGAGAGATAATTTGATGTGAAAGGGGAGAGAATTCAGCAGAATTGTTTTTTTTTAGAAGAATGATTACGATTATTAAATAGTTATTAATTTATTAAGATGTACTAAATACATGTAATGTTTTCAAATATATTAAAAGGACATAATTTATTGATTGTATAAAAATGGTTGATATTGATGATATAGACAGCAGAATTCTTTTTTTTAGAAGTATGATTACGATTATTAAATAGTTATTAATTTATTAAGATGTACTAAATAATGTTTTCAAATATATTAAAAGGACATAATTTATTGATTGTATTAAAATGGTTGATATTGATGATATAGACATATTTTATCATAATTAATCACTAAAGCTAATCTACAACTAGCACCGCTTATATGGCTAGATATATATGTCACCATACACAAAGTCTTAACAATCAGAACTAGAAATGGAATTGAAATGAAATAAAATAAAATGGGGTTTAACTTCGTATTTTTCTGCACCGAACTGGGCGAATGAAGACGGGCATCCTCTCTTATATCAAATTCCAGCTGCCAAGGGATCTTTCACGTGCACGCTAATGTGTGCACGTGACCTAGGTTTTTATTCTCATCCGAAAGACTAGACAGTTGTCCTTGTCAGGCCCATGCCCAGTAAATTTAACGCTTTCTATCAAAAAAGTTTCCATTAAACCCAGTTGTGTTAAGACAATGTTTGACATATCGATCTGCCTCAGGGTTGATATATATATATGGTTTTTCCATTTCATACATGATTTTGTTAAATCCACTAAAAGTTAAAACTTTCAGAGTCTTACCTCGGCCAAAGCACTTGGCTGTAAAAATTGGGGAAACATTTAAATAAAATTCAATGATTAAATACAACAAGGGCAAGGACAATATGCGTCCACATGTCCATGTGGGCATATAAAAAAACAAAACAGTATTTAAGGAGAAATTATTTATTTTATATTTTCGCTTAAATTTCAAAAATTAACCTAGCTTTAAGGTTTGAACACAATGAGCTCTAATCAAGAATCAAGTACCCTTGTGTTCCACTAGGTTGTCACATGTTAAAGTTTTTGCCTAAATTTAAGATCGAAATGAAAACCCCAGTTTTCTTGTGGTTCACTGGGTTGTTCCGGAGTTCAAAAGTTTGCCTAGATTTAAACTTAGAAATTTGCCTAGCTTAACGTTCGAAATAAGGTCAAGCTTGAAAATTTGATCCGTCATGAACCAAACATTAAAACACATCTTAGTCTTTTTAATCAATGCTAAAACTTTTCCACTGCAACTTATTTTGATAGACAATTTCATTTGATACTAAAAATTTCTCCTTTTATTTTTACACAAAACCAATCTGATTAAAACACAGATCCTATATCATTTTCTTATTTATAGTTCAAAATATTGGCTTCACTACCAAGGTGATGTGAGGGATATGGTTCACTTCAATTCAATAATTCGCTTGCACGTAGAGGTCTTTAGCTGTTGGAGGAAACCGGAGGACCGGGAGAAAACCCAAGGGGTTGGTAAGGCAACCCTACTTCTTGTCATGTACAACCGGGGATTCGAAACCACACCAATTAACAGAATGACAGACCTTATGATACAGCGAACATGTGCAAACCAGGTGGCCATCCCAACCCCGCAACATCACTTGGGAAAGTAAACCAAACATTTGTTATCTCATATAGACAGGCCATCTTAAGCCGAGACGATTTTTAACAAATTTTTACAAAATGATAAATGGATGTGTATATTTTAATCAGTTTGATATACAACTGTCTTACTAGAACTACGGAACATGCATGCAGGCAAACTTCCCACATATCTAAAACAATCCACTCACCTCTCTTTCTAATAAATGCTCAAAATGTTCTAAAAATTCACACATGGCTGGATCCGTCTCGAAATCATTAAAATGATTATTCACCCATAATAATACCACTCTCGTTACCTGTGACGATAAATAATAATACTATAACAATGTATTTGTAATGCGCTTAATAACCTATTCATATCCGTATGCTCAAAACGCAACATTTAAAGAGTCCCTCGTCATTATAAACACACATAAACAATCTGTTACTAATCTGGATAATAAGAGTTTAAACAAATGGGTTTTTAATTGTGACTTAAAGATTGTGAAAGTCTGAGATGCAATATATAACATCATAGATAGGATGGCAGAAATAAAATATAAAGTTTCACTCGACTCAAACTAGGTCATTATGGGACTATCATATGATTCACTTTTATTTCAATAATTCGCTAGCATGTAGAGGTCTTTAACAGTTGGAAGAAACCGAGGACTCGGAAAAATCCGACGAGGGTTCGACAGGTGACCCTACTCCTTGTCACTGTGGAATCGAAACCACACCAGTTGACTCAATGGCAGACCTTATAATACAGCGTGCACATGCTAACCATTCGGCCATTCAACTCCCTCCAATGTCATAAATATAAAATTAAAATTATGCACCTTGACATGGACCCACTACGGTTCAGTCAATATGATAATGACAATGTTCTAGATACAAAATCAAAAATTTAAAATGCAGAATTTACAACTTGACCTGACGCCACGGTGGTTCGTTGAAAAAGCCGCTGGCTAACTAATAACAAGATCTGGGATTTGATTTTGGGGCTGGATCTTATAGTTTAATTTGTTTCCTTATAAACAGTTGACAATGTGGGCGTATAAAAATTTTGACTAACCTTTGAACGTAGCATGGGTTCATCAAACCAATTTAATAATTTATTGGCTAATATTAAAGGATTATCTAGGAAAGTTCGACAAGTTAAAAGGAAATCTTCAACATAAGTTGGATCTATCGCGGAATGGTCTTCTACTAAATGCTGCATTAAACGATCTGCTGTACCCTGAAATAAATAATATTAAACATACATTATACAAGAGCTAAATCTGCCAGGAAGTTACGATCTGCTATGCGCAAATATTGAAAGAAACCGACATCATTGGGATGTAAAAATATATTTTACATTAATTACACAAACTATTTTAACCAAGTTATGTTTGACCATTGAACATAATACTTATACCCTATTTATTTGGTGTTTCTTTATCAAAATATTTAATGGCACATAATCAAAGCTGAAACGAATCGGCTCATTCAAGCCAAACTAATAGCACAAAATTTAATTATTACAGCAGAATTATTCAGTGTTAATCAAAATATTAAATGGTCCATAATCGAAGCCTAATCAAAGCCAAACGAACAGCAGAAGATTAAATTATTACAGTAGAGTTACTTACCCTGATAACGATATTACCACTCCTTGTACCACCGTCTAATTCACGATGTTCAGTTAACATAACCACTTGGCCCTTCTCTTCATGTTTCTTCGTATTTTCTTCTCCCTAAAAATTAAACAAATGGTCGGGAGTAAATTAGCTATCATACAAGCGGCTTTGGACACTATGATGTCAGACATTTGATTAACCAATCAGCGTTGATGTTTCTATTAGGATATCCATTACCCACAGTAAATGCATCGCACGTCAAGAACTCGCTGCAACAGACAGTTTCATTGGCTAATCCCTCATATCAACCAGAACGTGCATTATATAACAACTCCTCCAGATCCTTGTGGAATAATGACAAGTCAAACGAAATTTTGAACTATAAAAAACGAAACGAAATAGAAACTTTGTTTTAATCAGACTGCGTCTCATCAACACACTTCAGTCATTATGAAACTAACATAGGGTCATATTTATATCTATACACTTTGGTTTAAAACTAAATTTTTCACAGAAAATTATATTGACAAATTAATGAGTTTTATTCCAAAATATGCTGCTACGTACTGAGAATCTGTGTTTTAATCAGATTTGGAGGAAGTGAAATTTAAGTCAAGTCCAGTTGAGTCAAGTAAATTTCAACAAATGAATTTCAACAACTTACCTGATGTAATATGCTATAGTAATCTGTTTGAGCTATACAGACAAACTGACAATCGTCAACTAATGTCTGCATGACACCATGGTGATATAATTTAGCCATTGTTGGAGAAATGCCAAAGCTAGAAAATATAAAAAGTAAAATAAATGATGCAAGAAAAACACTATGTAGATTAAACATTTCTCAAAATTGCCTGGTTACAGTAATTTGGATATATATCAATGAATTAATATTAAAACACAGAACTATCGGACGTTCCAGCCACTGTTACGCTTTTTAATAGTAAGCGCAGGAGGACTGCACCACACATAATTTACAGAAAACAAACCTACGGACAAGATACAATACGAAGAAATCACAAACAAATAAACATATCAAATTAAGTGAATGGATCCTGGGGCTAGCCATGAGCGTTCACTACGCTGTACAGTCCCGGGCCTCTACAGGTCGTGATACAGACTTTACTCAAAATAGAAAAAACAAAAAATTCAGGAATATATGTTAAAGCTTTGCTGTCCTCCCTCTATTCGTAATAGCAAAACAGTTATTTTTACATGCATGCCATTATGTACATCATACAACAGTTTTTCTGTCCATCCGAACAACTGCTCAGCTAACTAGAGAAACTCTCTTGGCCATCACTGGTATAGAACCCAGGATATTGACCCCCGCACACACACACCAAGCCACTGCAGCTCCCCTTATCACACGATAAAACTATAATAACAAACCTGTCTCCCATGTGCAGTCGTTGAGGTGGAGCGTCGACATAATTTATTTCTACTTCCCCATTCAATATAACAGACCACGAATCTAATTCTTCTCCATCTTTCATAACAATCGTATTCGCCTTCTCAACCACCGCAAAAACCATTACAGCACATAAAGCTCTCCGTGTTGCCAACGTCATGTTGGAAAATGCCTGCAGATCAAATTAATTATATGCATATGAAAGGTATATATTCTAATCTTTAATGACTGGAAACATAACAAAACTGATACAGTTATATGGGACAACGATCACTGGTATGGCTTCATATTGTACAATATATAGACCCTCAAGATTACTAAATGTCACTGTGCTTGATAAAAGAATACTTATTGAAACGTTGTTTTAGAGTATAATAACCCAGTGATTGTTGTCCCATATAACTGTGTTAGTTTTTTATACCGGCGAAACCCATCAGCACTGCACGGCAAGTCTAGTATCGATTAAGGATTGTTTTGTTTTTTTATTAAGTTGTTTACATTTATACTACAGAAAGGTCTAACAGCACTTTAAGAATTAACCTGACTGTTTATCTAATCAAATATAGGCTCCAAGTTCGCAAAGCAGTCTTAGACGTAAATTACAAATTTACTCAACTTTCAATCACTGTTTACAAAAGAAATACCATTGATCCCAAACACAAATACTTTTACATAGTTTCTTATAGATGTATTTGATACATTAAAACAACAAACGTTTTATTAAAAGCTATATTTTAAACAAAAAAAAGCAAACAATTTTGAGTAAATTCTTAACTGAAGCCTGAGAATGCTTTGTGAACTCGCGGCCAGATTTTAATTAATGACAATGCTTGGCATTAGATCTGAGTATTCTGAGGAACAAAATAGTTTTATAATGCTATAGAAAAACTTTAACTTACCCGAAAATGTTGCATAAATTCAAGTAAAGTTTCAATATCATCTTCTGTTCGGTGCACAGCTTCTTTTTCTAAACAATCTCGGACTGCATCTCGGATCGGTAATGACTAAATAAATAGAATATTAATTTGTAATAAGAAATTAATTAATAAATAGACAAAGCTATACAGCCATTAAGTTTTAAGAGATCATCAGAACAAAAGATATATAATATAGGCGTCAGAGGTCGCAGTCACGCAAAAATCCGCGTATTTCACGCATTTTTTTCAAAATAAACGCAAATATTGACGGACGCTGCGTAATTTACACGCAGAAAATTTCCCGACGTGAGAATAAAACTAGATTATTCTACGTCGTAGTTTGTACAATTTATGTGCTTCACGCTTCTTTTACACACTTCTACTGCACGCTGCACGTAGTCTCCGTAGATTTTTATATTTCCGCTTATTTCATTCATAAGTTCATAGCAGTCGCAGCCTTCTATACGTAGCTCTCCTGGGATACCCCTATTTTGCGGCATTGGAAGCAATAAAGCGCATGTCATACAAGACTTTGGATTGGCTAGGACACAGTATCCTGTTTACATTCAGCCAATCAAATGTTTGCTTTCATAGCGATAGTCTTCTCTTTACTTCCTGTCGAAGTGAAAGATGGAAATCGTTGCGTCGTCAACCATAGATCTAGTGCCGATGCCGTTAACCTCCAGTCGTCATTAGATTAAATGCAGTATAGGCCTATCAATGAAATAAGGACGCTTTATAATAGGTTTGTTCACAAAATGACTCGACTCGATTCTATTGAGTATTTTGAGATGCTCGAAGTCACGCAGATGTAGACGGCAAAAACGCGAAATTTTGGAATGTCTGCGTATTTTTACGCAACTTGAAATTGATCCACTGCGACCTCTGATAGGCGTTAAACAAAACGGAATGGTAGTCCTGTAATAGATTTAGCCAGTCCTGTGTAAGAATCTGTCCATATGGAATGATATTTCTGCATTCAATAGTCTAAGAACCTGTAACTTCAGACAAAAAAAAATCTTTTTGTTACTGAAATAAAATTGAGACAGATGCCTGCTAAGATGTAGATGAAATGGGGTCATTTCGGTACTAACATATGGTTCAATTTTATTTCAATAATTCGCTTGCGTGTAGGATCTTTAGCAGTGGGAGGAAACCGGAGGACCTGGAGGAAACCCACGCGGGTTGAAAGATGACTCTACCCCTTGCCTCGTACACCCGAGAATCCAAATTGCACCAGTTGACTCAATGATACAGTAAGCACACGCTAACCATTCGGTCATCCCCCCCCCCTGCTGTTAAAGTATTTACAACTTACATCAACTGATTCATTGCCGTCTTCTTCGTCGGAGTCGACCATACTCTCCATTAACCCGGATAAATCAATATCCGGGTTCTCTGGATCATCGATAGAAGACTGCATCATGTCGGATCCAGAATAAGCACTTGAGGTATCACTGGCACGAGAACTACGTTTAAAATACTGGTCACCACCGCGTTGAAACGGCTGATCATTTCGTAAAACTAACTGCGATATTCCACCAGAATCAGGAGGTAACTGAAAATATAACCAAAACAAATTAAATACAAAATAAATCAGATGACATCTTCGGCTCGGGAGTGTCCACAAGATTTTACAAAGTGATCAAGGGCAATAACTCTGGCAGCAATTATTGGATACTGAATACTGATATTATCAACTTTAGCCTATAGCACAAATTTAGCCTCTGGCACAAATTTAGCCTATAGCACAAATTTAGCCTCTGGCACAAATTAATGAAAACCAAATGTTAACTTTAGCCACTAGGGCGTCCACAAGATTTTTCAAAGTGATCAAGGGCCATAACTCTGGAAGTAATTACTGGAAACTGAATATCAACTTTATCCTCTACAGGGTCCATAAGAATATACATGTAAGACCACAATTCAATGTGGCCAAATCAAAATTCTGTAAGATGATTACATCCCGATTGAATGTCACGAACATCCTAAGTCAGAGTTCGGAGATGAACAGATTAATAATAAGTCATTAAGAAATAGCCCTGAAACGTGGGTGTGACTTTTGTGTTTGACACATGCTTTATTTTCTTAATGTGAACTATCATAATGACATTCATTCTACAATGATCTGAATTTATTCTCTGTATTAAACTATAGAATAAATAATTGTTCTAATTTCTTGAATTTATTCTCCATGATAAAAAAAGGAATAAAATATTTGTTCTAGTATTAACAGACAACCATAAATCAATTATAATTGAAAGGAAATATGAAGGCCAACCCTACTTTTGTCCTCATCCGTGTTATAGACCATCTATAGACCAGAGGTCAGAGGTCAATAGGTTGTGGAGTATAATCAAGTAACCTATCTGGCCTATGATTAATTATTACACATAATTATCATATGACTTACTAATATCTCATTTAATTATAGTCAAATATATAAATTTTTTATGTACACCATACTGACAAAGTTGTATATATATGTACATGAGAATTCAGGTGGAAGCCCTGGGTCATACGCAGTCAAAACTATATGTGCTCATCAATGTGTACAATGGATTCATTCAGGTACATATATACTTCCTGGTAGTGATGTGCGGTTTTTCGGTTTAATCGTACGGTATCGGTTTTACAGTGTTTAAATGAATAAAAAAAACGAAAACCGAAACCGAGGTTTTTTGCCTCAGGAAAAACCGAAAACCGAAACAGAAAGAAAATTTAAAGATAGGTTGCCAGGCAACGAAACATACGCCCACAGCAGCTAAATTGTCCGGGCAGTCAACAAGAGTTGTCGCATATTTTTACTTTTTTCGGTAATGAAACATTTGTAATACTCTAAAAACTGATTAAGAGTAACAACTCATTATGTAATTATCAGAAAATCATTAGAATTTGATTGCTTTTTATAAAGTTTTACCCCACGCTAACAATTGAATTAGTATATATACATGAAACATTTAAAATCACGGATTTAGCTGTTCAGTTATCAAAATTCATTGAAAATCAATATACTTGTTCGTTTTAACACCTTAAACTCTGTGTATCAATCTGAAGTCAATCAGATGATAAGTTTGGCCTTTAAAGCGTCCACAAGATTTTTTGAAGTGATCAAGGGCCATAACTCTGGCACTAATTATCGGAAATTGCTGAAAATCAATAGGCTTCTTCGTCTCATGAACTTAAACACTGTGTATAAATTTAAAACCAATCGGATATTAACTTTGGCCTCTATAGCGTCCACAAGATTTTTTGAAGTGATCAAGGGCCATAACTCTGGCACTAATTATCGGAAATCGCTGAAAATCAATAGGCTTCTTCGTCTCATGACCTTAAACACTGTGTATAAATTTAAAGCCAATCGGATATTAACTTTGGCCTCTATAGCGTCCACAAGATTTTTTGAAGTGATCAAGGACCATAACTCTGGCACTAATAATCGGAAATCGCTGAAAATCAATAGGCTTCTTCGTCTCATGACCTTAAACACTGTTTATAAATTTAAAGCCAATCGGATATTAACTTTGGCCTCTTTAGCATCCACAAGATTTTTTGAAGTGATCAAGGGCCATAACTCTGGCACTAATTATCGGAAATCGATGAAAATCAATAGGCTTTTTCGTCTCATGACCTTAAACACTGTGTATAAATTTAAAGCCAATCGGATATTAACTTTGGCCTCTAGAGCGTCCACAAGATTTTTTGAAGTGATCAAGGGCCATAACTCTGGTAGTTATTATCGGAAATCGCTGAAAAACAATAGGCTTCTTCGTCTTATGACCTTTAACACTGTGTATAAATTTAAAGTCAATCGGATATTAACTTTAGCCTCTAGAGCGTCCACAAGCAATTGTGGACGCCGGACCGACGGACGGGGGCGACGACAATATACGACCACATTTCAATGTGGGCGTATAAAAACCGCACATCACTACTTCCTGGTTAATGAGCTTACAGGGAATTTGGGGGCGAAAGGTGGGTCCTTACATGTAGGTATCATAACATATTTTCATGTAGTAATGAGTTTTTGGGGAGGGCAATTTTCCTTGATATACATGTATTTGGGCCCCCAAACAAATTTGACAAGCCTTCTAATAATGTATGTTCCCAGGCCCAGGGTCAACCCCCTAATGATACAGTACTGGTTATCCTCCTGGGATGTGCCCACTAGGGCCGAAAGGATTCACCGGTGAACCGGTGTACCGCGATTTTTTCCATGAAAACGATGAACGATATTTTTTTTAAGAATATCGATAATCAAGATTTTTTTTTCAATTTAAGGTTCACGGTTGATTTCATACTATATCGCGATATTTGTTCAATAAATGAGACATGTAGGACCCTTAGAAATTACCTATCAGTTCAGTACGTACGTACACAAGGCCTAAATGTAAAGAAACCTTCGGTAGCTATAAATAGACTAGGAACAGCACGCCTCTTCTATAGGCCGGGGCATCCCGACTTCACAATCATTGCAAAACTGACCTACTAATCGCGTGCAAAATACGACTCGGAAACTGGATAAGACAATTTTTTCCATTGGACAAAATACCGGAAGCCATGCATTTTACACCAATGAAATCGCATTTTATTTAAAGTTCCTATAGCATATTTTTAGGTTATATTTTTAAAATGTATTAAAATAAAGCCCTAAAATAGATTGTACCTATAAACAGTCCTACCTTGTTAAAGAATAATCCTATTAATCCTATAATTCACTATTGCCAGTTGAGAAATTGGCACAAATATCATTTTCAACTTCAAATTCAAACGTTTGAAGATGGCCGTCCATGGAGAGGAATGGGAAAACAAGGGAGGTAATTGAGTTACTATCTCCTCAATAAGCCTGTCTCAACCATTTTAACACCCATGAAATTTTGCCCATGATCGTATAATATTGAGTTGACAACATTTTGAGCAAAAGAAATAGAAATAATTATGTTTTGACTTTATTAGAAAATATGCTATTGGAACTTTAAGTCATTTCTTCCTCGCGATGCCGGTGGCTCTTATTCGAATGAATGAAAAGCGTGTTGAAATTTTGGTTAACAGTCTCTCTCTTAGTCTTTCGACTATTATGTCCGCCCAGTACTGGTGGTAGCAGTGTTACACTTGGTGAAGTTGAAATAGAAAAGCCACCCGCCTGTTCGATCGAAGCAAACTGATCCCGCAATGAATATTCGCTTGGCCGCTACAATCACTGATATTATAAGCATGACATCGACGAGGCTTAATGAGTTCGGCATATTAACTGTTTTACTCCGACAAATTAAATTCTCAAACATTTTTTTGAGGTAAAAGAAAAATAAATAAAGACGTTTGAAGTATTTGTAGTTAAAATGTGACAAAAATATTGGTTAAAAGTTAAATATAAATTTTAATTTTAAATTATCTAATAATAAACAATATAAATTTAAAACATTGTGTATTTTTTCTTTATTTCAAGAAAACTTTAGTCAATTTCACATTAATGGCGTGTGTATCGTGATGCACTCGTATCGTTGGGCTACGACATCATGCTGTATCATATCGTGGCACAGCGTATCGTTTCGGCCCTAGTGCCCACACGTAATTCACTCTAAATGTTAACCGTCAAGATTTGATATAATAAGATTTCTCTGTATCAGAGGTCTAGTCAATGGAACAACAAATAACCCATTGAATTATACAAAGGAGATAACAATTATACAAAGGGAGATAACAAATCATACAAATTTTATGGAGATAACTGTGGGTCATTTTAAATCTCAACTTAAAGCAGTCTCATTTCAAATCCTGATCTTTAAATAATCAGTGAATATAAAAACCAACATTACCTTAGAAACTTCGTCAGCATTACAATGCATTATAAATGATAATAAATAATATTATTACCTGTTCTATAACGTTATCAGAGTTCATCCTTCTCATACGTATATCATCATGAGGTTCAACAGCTAGTAAACGATCTATATTAGCGGTTGTACATAAAGGGCGGTGACTCGGTTTAATCTGCTGTATATCAGGATAATCAATCTGAAACACATAATTTCAAAATCACATTTAAAAAAAATCACATTTTTCTTCTTCTTTCAAGATCACATTTTTTTTTGGGGGGGGGGGTTGTTAAAAATCACATTTTATATTTCAACTTTTCAAAACATTTTTTTGTTAAAAATCACATCACATTTTTTTTTTTCAAAATCCACATTTTTGTTAAAAATCAAATTTTTGTTAAAAATCAAATTTTTGTTGAAAATCAAATTTTTGATCAATTACACTTTTGTTCAACTTTTCAGATCTTGCTGAAAGAGTGATCATACCCTATTTGAGCATGACACCCAACACTGCAACATATATCTAAAATAATAGTTTGGACTTTGATTTTAGAAACTGAAGCTAGTGATACACATCATCTTATGAGATAAATATAGTAACATGTACAAAATCTTTGTCTAATCAAAAGTCATAAAAAATTATATATATTTTTCACTTTCTATTATTAATGGAAAAGAGAGTGGGATATAAAGTATTTTGCTAAATTAATAATATAACCCTGTATTCCATTCTAGTGCAATAAGTAGCACATATATTCAAGAACATGCAGTTCATAATAACATGCATATTTAATGTAATTATAAGACAGTGCTCTCTCTGAGGTCCACTGCCAAACATGTCAAAACACAAATTTCAAAAATAACTTATTTGTTATATTGGTATCAAATTAACTATCATGCAGCCTTTATTCTTTATAAAAGACAATTTGACAGAAAATTTCAAGAGTTAAAGAGATACATGTACACCAAAACATCTTTAATTGCAAGAAATTATCATTAAAAAAAGAACTATTAACACTACCCTACATGTAACTTCATTATAAGAACTTTTTATTCTTCTCTATAATGTAACTAGACTACAAGAAATGATCATTCAAAGAACAATTTATAATACTTTGTTCTAGATTACAAGGAATTATTATTAAAAAGAACAATTACCATACTAGACATTATAAAATATCAATCCACGATATCCAAAAAAAGATACAAATTTGTCCAATATACAACAAATTATTCACATTTCAAAACATTTCCAGAGAATTAATCTTATTCCTATAAACAGCCAATCATTCCACATACATTGTACAAAGTCTGTTCACATTCGGCAACGCGACAATAAGTAGGCACTTATCAAATAGGAAGGGAAGTAACCAAGCCCTCGCTATATAAGGTCAAGCGTAGTAAATACTTTAATTGTAGTGTCATTCATCCCGACCACAAACTAACCATGTAGCAACGCTAATTTAATTAACACATTTCAAACTATTCTTTAATTGCAATGTTATTTGCCACTCGCTCAAGCTCACCATGTAGCAACATTATCTGAATTAATACATTTTAATTTCTTTACTAAGTTTATAACAGTTTTCTTTATTATCAGGAAATGCGTTACAATGGTAATTGTGTATACTTTTTATGACCTTGTTATTGTGTTACGCTATGAAATTTGTCGTTTATATGCTAAAATCAAATGTTTGATTTTTAAATTGTTTTTACGTTCAATTTTATGTTGAATGTTTGATTTTTAATTTGTTCAGTGAGAGCGAGGTAGAAATGGAGCTTAACACCCAAACTAGGTCATTTTGTGACAAACACACAGTTCAATTTCATTAAAATAACTGGCTTGTACGTCGGGGTCTATAGCTGTGGGAGGAAATTGGAGGACTCGAAGAAAATCCATGGGGTCAGACAGGCGACCCTTATCCAACGCCTGATGTTACGTACAAGAGGGGAATCAAAACTGCTACACCCGACTCGATACTATGTTGTAATAATACATGTATAATATTACATTCATTTATTTGTTTTTAACGCTTGTTTAACGCGATAGTTCCGTTGGTTTGAGGTTTGAGGCTAACATACAGTTGTTTATTTGGTAAAAGAAGAAGAGAATCTTGCCAGGAATACATTTCCACCTACGTACAAGATAAAGTGTATACCAGTGGACTGTTGTTTTATTTTTCAATCCCATTTATTTAGAAGATTTTTTATTTTATGGACATGTAGAATTTAGTTTGTAAAAATAAAATTATTAAAAAGTGCTAAACCTCTTTGAGTTAATTGCGTCAATTTCGGAGGCCATTTGACATAAGTACACAAGAGTTGCTGTGGAATTAATTCTTCTTCAGTCATTTCAACAAATTGGACGATCAAATAACGACTGGACAATGATTATAGATTTTTTATAACAGAAAGCAATGCAAGGAATTTATGAGTAATCCGTGTAATGAGCAATCAGCTATCAATAACCACGACGATGACGTTAAACAATTAATTCACGTTAACGGCCTTTAGTTTAGTATTAATATGACCAGTAATGGGCAAGTTTCAGGAAGCATGATGGGAAATAAAGTGAGTAATACTATCATGTTTATAATCAGATCAGATGAATTTCTGTATTTAACTGCTTCCTAGTTCTATTCTACTTATTCAACAGGGGAGGTAATTGGGTGTTCTTAGTTCTTCTCTGAATTTAGGTCTTATTACTGGGAATTCTCCAATCTGCTTCACAGAGAATTACGAATTAAAGATGACTGTCTTTAACATGTGCAATGACATCACACGGCGTCAATCATTAGCTCAATGGCGTGTGCATTGTTTACATAAGATGTTACTGCTTCAGGCAGAATGATGCCTTTTACCCATTTTAACACCCATTTACACTAAATAGGAAATATCTTTTTTAACTACAACACCAATCTCGAAACCAGAAAAATTTTTGAAGAAATTTCTCTGGTGAATCGGGGTAGCCATTTTCCCGGAAGGTGACATGTAATTCCTACGCTCGAAATTTCTCGCTTATTTGCGTCGTACGCCCCTGATTTTACGTGCCTGGATGACCGAATCACTTAAAAATATACCCACGCGTAGAAAAATAGATCTTTACAAAAACTTGAATTTGTTCGTTTAGGATCCAATTTTTTATGTCAGCGAGTTGACTTTGACTCAAGGATCATTTTACAACAAATGAAACAACGATCCGACCTCTAGTTTTCGAGAAATCAACCCAAAAAGATTGACCAATCAGAGATCAGAATGGGCGGGGCTTAGGTTTGAAAAAAATTGGAAAAAATGGACGGTCTAATGTGCCAGAGGCCTTCAACTACGTGGCTGCCTCTGGGAACGAGATTGCTACAACACCTCGGCTAACACCTAATCAAACCAGATCTCCTGGTTTGTGAAACAATGTCCCCCTCAAATAAAATGTGAATTTTTTTTACAATACTTACGACTATCATTTCGGAATGTTCGAGTGTAAGACACTCACTAGTTCTTCGTACACATCCTTGACTTCTTTTACCAAAACTGCAAAATATACAAATAATCAAAACATTAATACAGGAAGATAATACTAATTTTCAAATAAATTAAATGCATGCAATTGTTTAAAGATCAAAGTCTGGAAATATGGCACTTGTCATATCACGGACATTGTCAGGCACAAATTCATCCGCCTGGCGCCTGTCATATAATATTATGATCATTGACTTCATTGGCATTATAAACAAATGTTTCCATGATATACATGTACATATTTTTGACATATAAATGGAGTCTCGGTACCATGTGATATACAAACATAGTCTCGGACGCATATGATAAATGTAGTCTCAGTCGTACCACATGATGAACATGAGCAGTAACACATGATGAACATAGTCTCTGTACCATATAATATACATAAACAGAGTCTTAGTACAGGTACAATATGATATAAGATACATAATATAATGTAGAATTACGTACAGTATTGTTAAATATTGAACATAATGTTAATATTTTTAGATGCCTGTAATACTATACATAGTATGTCGTCAGTGCTTAAATTCTCACCTCTTATTTTTAAAATAAGATCAATTTTATGCATCTTGTCTGTGTCAAATATTTATAATTATATGTGTTATTGCAACTATTGGTGTAGCAGTACATGTAAGTTTAATAATATTGTATCAAAAAAAACTATTCTAAAGTCCTTTATGTCAAATGTTTACCTTTTAATCTGTGAGAAAAGATTTGCTAGTGGATGAAAGTTTGGTGGTAATGTATACAATGTACCTACTGACGTATGTGTATAATGTAATAGGTGAATGAACAGGTTAACAAGATAATCACATACCTGTACAGGTAACTAGTTTATATCAGGTATGTTATAAAGGTGTGGGAGGGGATTGAATAGATTGAATGATACACTGTTTATACATGTACATTTCACTCTTATTATCGTTCTGTGTATCCATACAACCAGAAAATTATTTACTTTTTTTCTCATCAGAAATGTAAACATATTATTTCATGACGGAGGAAAATGGTTTTATAATGTTATATCGTGTGGTGCAGATCAAAATAATGATTCATGATATATACATGTACATACATGTAATCTATAATGTTGTTTGTTTTTAATGTCAATAGTGATTCATTATAAATAAAATATAATGTCGTTTGTTATTTTAACATCAATTATTCCTACGCTCGCCTGAAAATCTAGAGGTGAGTGACTTTCTCAGCCAACAATGAGGTTAAACCCTCACGTTAGTGAGGAAGCACTTCCTTCACTGTGCCACATCATCTCTCAATTCAAAGATGATCCTAAGCAGATTTGATGATAAATAGCTTAGATAAAAAATACATGGAGAGAGAGAGAGAGAGAGAGAGAGAGAGAGGGAGAGAGAGAGCCATTCAATACAAACTATGTCATTTTAAGATTAACATACATGTACAATTTGGCAGTGGGAGAGGACTGGAGTACCTGGGAAAACCCGCGAGATTGGAAGGCAACCCTATTTCTTGTCTCGTACTAGTCGTAGTCATACAAGTCGATAAACGAAACCAAATCCTTTGACTTTATGAGTATTATGACAGAGAGAGAGAGAGAAATGGGGTTTAACGTCCACTCAACACAAACTAGGTCATTTCGGGACTAACATATGGTTCAATTTTATTTCGATAATTCGCTTGCGCGTAGGGGTCTTTAGTAATGGGAGGCTACCGGAGTGCCCGGAGGAAACCCACGAGGTTGAGAAGGCGCCCCTATCTCCATGCCAAATATGCTCACACCAGGGATCGAAACTACAGCCGCAAGCCAGAGGTGACCGGCCAGCTAGAGGTCGAAGCGCGGCACTCTAGACCACTAGGCCATCCTATCACCCCTGTATTATGACAGACCTTATGATGAAACGTACATGTGTTATAGCACTTCATATCAGCCACCCACCACAAAAAATCAATAAGACGAAGATTGATTAATGAAAGAGCTAATGGATACCTTACCTTTTAGTGTCAAGATTTTTAGCGATAATAATCCTGTTCGAATTATCCGCTGCCAATTTACACTTCATTATCAACATATTCTTACAATTTTTACTCATTTTGATATCTTATATTAAATCCCAGACTAGAAAATTTAATCCAATACAAAGTCGTTTTTAAAGCACAGAATTCGAATTGATGTCCGTTTAATTCTCACAAACATTTTCATCATTATGGACATAAATTCATTTTAAACCCCAGAATTCTGATCACAGACATTTCTATCAATCTATATTTGATCATGAATGAATTATTCAGCGCTTACACGTACACATGTTGTCCTACAAAGAGCACAAAAATAATATCTAATGCATCTAAATGTCATCTGTCCTTTTTTTAATCATCCGATTAAATAATTAATGTTCTCTTCAGTCAATGATGTGACATTCAAATAATTTTCTTCCACAAATTCTTATAAATTCTCGGAACACTGTAACATATGATCTGTATGTATTAATCTTTAATCATTTAGATAATAAATGATACCTTTAGTTATTGATACAACATTTTCAATCACAAATTCCTGGAGCACAATTACATATATTGTCTACAGATCATTCAAACAATAAATTATGTGACACTATGACCAATTGGCTATATGGTCATTAATCATAAACACAGCTATATATTTTCTGAACTGGCTTAAAATATAATAATCTATTCATAGTTACGCACCTAAAACATGATTTCATAATAAACCGAGTTGTATTCACATATCTTGACTACTACTTTAAACTTCTCAAACTTGAACTTCTATGGATCTTTTCTCAAGTAGCCTCAAATATTATATTGTATTCATAACGTGAATTGATTAAGCAATTAAAACATGATTAAATATTGGATGTACAGGTGGTAAGATATTTTGGCTACAGCTTAATATTCCTGGTCAGAGGTGAATGTTTTCTTTAGAAAGGTTTTGGTTGACCAGACAATGACACATTAGAAATCTCACTTCTATATTCACATATCTTGGCTACCACATAATATGTCTCAACAAACAGGGGGATGTTTTCTCGAGTTGACCAGACTATGACACAACAACGGTCACAAAGATTATAAATCCCACTCAATATTCACATAATCTAGCTTGACTACTACTCTTAATATGTCTCATCAAACAGGGTTGTTTTCTCAAGTAGCCTGTCACTGAAATAATATAGCCTATTCATAATCATAACCACACTTCCCTGTTTAAAAATAAACGTATTCCATAGAAAAAGGAAAAAATATATTTATTACACGATATAATATTTTCCTAGTTATTCAGCATAATAGAATAAATTATCCTCATCGACGGGATTACTCATAATTTTCTAGACTTGCTGAATCTTGCTTAAATATTATAAATCATATTCCAATAATATTCACTGTACAGTATTGGAGGCCTTTAATCCAAACGGAATACCACAGACAAGAGAAATAAAAGGTCTTTAATCTGAATTAAATACTGTAGATCTCTCCACGATTAATAAATTCTGGAAGATAGATATCACTTATCACACCCAATCAAAACAATCAAAGTACATGTATTTTCATCCATGTATCCAACAGCAAGAACATCATATCACAAAGGTAGCAAGGGAGTTAACTTGTGACACAATATAAAATTGAAATAATATCTCTAATATCCTCCCATCCTCAAAGAACTGAATTGAAACAACATTGTTACGTCTCTCCCCTCCTCCACTGAACTGATCGTGAATTGAATATGAATAGATTAGAGTTATCTATCGATACACAATAAGAAATGGAATTTACTTCACTAATATCCTCCAATCCTCGACGAACTGAATTGAAACAACATTGTGATGTTTTTCCCCTCCTCCACTGAACTGATCATGAATTGAATATGAATAGATTAGAGTTATCTATCGATACACAATAAGGATTAGTCATGTGTTTGGATCGAGTATTATTGTGTATATGAATGAGTAAGAGTTGGGAAATACGTGTATATGGATGAACTGAGTAATTATTGATTATTACTACAGGTAATATCAGGTGCTATAACAGGTGGGATCAATACAGAAATGAAATCGGCTTTAACATCCTACTGTTTTGCTCTTTAACTGGGCTAATGAAGACAGGCATAGCCATACAGTGTGCTATGAGGGAAAGTTTGCCCTGGCAGCGGCACTACTGCCTTCTCTTATTTCGAATTCCAACTACCAAGGCATCATTTACGTGCACACAGGACCTCAGTTTTTCGTCATATCCGAATAACTAGATGGCTGTTTTTGTCACGCCCTCGGTCCTGCATCATTGACAACACGAAACCACGTCGGAAAATCTCCAGGCTAGCGAGACAGCAGTCTTACCCACGTGATCCCCAGATCAATTTACACTGTCTATACATGTAGGTCTCATCAAAAGAAATCAGGTTTTATGTCCTGGTTTTCTCAATCACTTATAAGCTAATCGGAGAGAGTGAAAAACAGCGCTTAACATCCACTCAACACAAACTAGGTCATTTCTGGACTAACAAATGGTTCAATTCTATTTCAATAATTCACTTTTGCATGAGAGTCTTTGGTAGTTGGAGGAAACCGGAGTGCCTGGAAAAACCAACAACGACATACAAATCATAGATGACCAAAATTGTCCTCTCAAGCACTATGAACTAAAACAAACTTATTCTCAAAATGTTCTCTCAAATAATGACTGAAAGACAACAACCTTGTTATTATCAAAATGTTCTATCAAATAATGAACTAAAACAACTTTGTTATGCTCAAAATAACCTACATGATGTGGTTGAATAGTTATCAAAGCCATAAACCCAATTCCTGTCTATTTTAGGCTTCCAGCCGACGAGACTAAAATATCACTATTAATGTATTATAATATAGGCCTATTGATCTCCACCCACGACTTATAGATAATCAGCTTATCACCATGTCATTCAAATTAAATATAATGGAAGTTTGACGTGGGACTAGGTACTGTAAGTTTTAAAATGTCTACAAATGTCAGACATTGATCTTCTTCCTTAACCCCAGCCATTAATCTTTAAATACTGTATTATTTTATAACCAAATAGAAAAGAAACAAATTGAAAAGCAAAATAATATAAATCAAAGCTTCTTAATAAGTTACACAACGATTATTTTTTTAGATATCAAACCAGTGAATACATGTAGCTAGAGTGACAATATATAATAATGGAAATAAAAATAGCATTATCCGTAACAATTCTTATAAATCATATACATGTACACTACCTTTTAGATTCCTGATAATCCGCACAGACATCTTCATTAGTGCCTGGACTATTACTCCTGTTTGAATATGTTGAATTCGGCGATGACCTATCGGCCACAGGGTCGCAAACTGTTTGTAAATCCCCCAAATCTGATGGTTGAATATCGACTGTTACCACCGAAGAATTGTCCGTTCCCGGTTCGTTTGTGTGTCCAGTCAAGTAGATTATCATGATTTAATTAATCCGTAGCACTGACGACAATGAAGATGATTAATAATTATCATCCAATAAGTTCAGTCAGTCTGTTCGTAGATCACTATACGACCTCTAAAGACACTTTATCATGATTACTCGTTCCAACGTTTTAACTTGATCAATTAATAGCCTTTAAGAAAATCATTTGAACATTTATTTTAAAATCTTAATTAAACCTAGCAGAGTCAATAAACTTGAGTATTATTGTCCTCAACATCTTTATTTACATGTTAGCATCAGTGTCATAGGATCGCTCTTAATTTTGAATTTCTCTATAATTATTTTTATAAGATTTCAAGAATTTTTAGACTTGACTTTTGGTGTTTTAGGATCACTCTTAATCTTGAGTTAAACAGAGTTGGGAACTCGAACTCGACATAATTCGCAACGAAGATCCGACTTGTAACTTAACTCGACTCAATCCGCTGTCCTTTTAATACTTAAAAAGGTGCAAAAGTCTTTTATCAATAATTATCGAGTTAATCGTATTTGATTAGTCTAATCAGAAGATCAGATTTTATCCTGTTATAATAATTATTATAATCAATTCATGTAAACTAAGTCCAGGACAGAAATAATTCCCAATCAATAGGTAATCATCCTATTTACCTACCAGGAATATAACAGTATTAATAATATAACAGCATTTTCTTAATCAATATGTCGTTACTTGAGTCAAAGGTTGAAAATTAACCTCAGCGATTTAGTGCATTTTAAATATATATCACAATCAATTAAAAAGCATTTATCATTGCTGGTTGGTGAAATGGGACTTGACAAACTATCCTATACCAACGGGGTTAATGGAGATGGATTACTGGTGTGCTGATATTTTCGGACTTGCCTATATCTGAGACGTTCAAATACCATTATGTACACATATTGTATCCGCCTATGCAGTGTTATTACGATTGTTTAATCCCTTAACTCCAAAATTATGACAGTATAAGTTTTGTGATCATATCCTAGTGCATGCCAAATGCATGGCAAAAAAATATCAATTAATCATATCTTTGTAAAAAATTGTAGTTTGAAAAAGATTATAATTCATTGTCCCTAAAATGAGAATCTGATACTTTATTTGATCATACTGAAGAGAATTTAGTAGTGTAGCACATCAAGCAATGTGTTTCCTGATTGATAAGATGAATAAGGAAGGTAATTAATGATTCACATAGACATCAACCCACAAAACATTATCAATACCATATATATCTGTTTTAATGACCTTTTTATCCACCATAAGATGATAATAAATCCAAAAGAGAACTTGTATTTCAATCAATAAGAAAGATCATCCTCTTCGTTCATATTAACGGTAAATTTATTTCACATAAATGTCAAGTACTTATACACATATTGCAATAAGTAGTAGATGTACCTCCTCAAGATAAAAGATGATGCTACATTACTATTTGTGTTAATGGCAGGTTTACATGTACGTCACATAAAAGTTAAGCACCTTGTACCTCTGAACAGTAGTTACATGTAAAAAAAACACAGCAATCCATTCCATGAATCTAACAATACTGAGTTATAGACAAATTTCCTCAATAAGAATTAAAAAGACATTCGTTCTGATTAATAGTAAATTCAGTTCACTTTATTAAAGTCAAGCATCTTGTAGTTCAATTTCAAAATCCAATGGTTGAAGTCAACGATATACTGAGCAGTAGATGTATCTCCTTTTTCACTTGATCAAATAACAACTGAAAGTGTCGGCAGGTAGATTAATTACATGTACCTATATACAGGTAAAGGTGAAGACAGCCAGGTAAACAGGTAAAGGTGTGTTGTTAAATATATACTTATTGTTGAGTAGTCTAGTCAATATTAATCCAACATGGACCAAGTCAGTGTATATATCTCTTCTTTTGCTTGATCAAATAATAAGGTGGAGAAAACCAGGTAGATTAATATATATACTTAAATAGGTGTGTTATATACTTATTGTAACATGAAGTACTCTAGTATGGAAGGACAATGTTGCCAATGCAGAATGAAGGCGTGTAATGTGCAAAATAACTGTTATACTGTATTTTGTATCATTGAAAAGTGTATTTTAATACTATGTGGAGCAATGGAAATTGCCAATTCTAAAACTAAATTACGTATTTTGAACTGCTGACATATGTATTTTGCACAGTGAACATTGAAATGTTATTGGCAACGTTATCCTTCCATACTCTAGTCAATATCAACCCTTGTGGCTATATTGTATAATGTATTGATATGTAAAGTATACATGAAGTAAGAATGTTTAATGACACCTCCCTTTTATTACATATCTTTTATATGATTGATTGAATTAATACATGTGCTAATTAAACAAGACTCTCATTATCCAGAGTATTGATAAGTATAACATACAGTGAAGGAACTTTAATGTACTAATTAAATAAGACTCAATTCAATAGTCTTCGGTATCTAGTCTATATGTAAGTATAACAGTGAGGGGAGTTCATATCATACTAAGTAACTTTAAATGGGTGTTTCTACTAAGACTACATGTCACGTATAACAAGAAATAAATTTATCCATTTTTGCCATACTTTAAAATAGCATTATGCAAGAGCAAAATCTGCTTATTACAGGTCTTTTTCTTTAGGCCTGAAATGTTATCTAAATAATCAATTAGACATTAATTAACATATCCAGACCATAATAAACTCTTGATGTCAAGGCTAGCCTTCGATGTTGGCGGATTAAAATCCTATATGCCGCTTAATGGCCGTTGAGAATTAAATCAATCAAGTGGATAATCGAGACTATGCTGTTTATATTAATGATTTGAGTAATGATGACCGAGGCTATGTGAATATTTTAAACGCTTTTTTCTCGGCCAATAGTGGATCAATTTGACTGAAATTTTCAGCAAATTACCTTTACACTATTTAGTTTTTAACTATTATAGTGAGAACTGCCATCTCTTTATCTTATCTCCCATAATGTAACTTTAATATTTTAGACTACATTGATAAATATAATTAACTTTTAGTTTCTATGAGCACATGTAATATTTCATACAGCATAATAGGCCTCACACAAACTAGGTCATTTCGCGACTAACACATGGTTCAAATTGTTTTCAATAATTCGCTTGTGCATAAGTGGGAGAAAACTCCAGAGGTTGGAAAGTTGACCTTAATCCTTGTCATGTACAACCGTGGACACGAAACCATGCTACTTGACACTTTGACAGATCTTATGATACAGCGCGCACGTGGTAACCACCCACAAACTTTATATAACCAAATTATCAGTAATCTCTTCCACTACTTTATTCTACGTTCACCATTAGAGAGATTAAAAACAAAGTCAAAGGTACGTTCTCCATTAGAGAGATTAAAAACAAAGTCAAAGGTATCACAAAATCATCTTTTAAAGTATCTAACGTTTCGTAAGTAAAAACCTACTTTTATTCTCTGAAGAAGTAGGTTTTTACTTACGAAATGTTAGATACTTTAAAAGATGATTTTGTGATACCTTTGACTTTGTTTTTAATCTCTCTAATGGAGAACGTACCTTTGACTTTGTTTTTAATCCCGTCTATGTTTATGTTATTCAAATGGTTTTGGATTCTTCTCACTTTATCATTCGGATTCACCATTAGAGAGAGACGCAGTTAGCCCAGTGAGTAAGGCTCTGGCTCCCTAACATCAAGGTCCTGTGTTCGCCCTTGTCAGTGACAACTCCTGATGTAACAAACAAAACCAAGGTCCTTGGCACACAATGGTGTGCATGTAAAAAAAAAAAAAATCCCATGACAGCTGGAATTTAATTAGCATCTCGGCATGAAGTATGCCTGTCTTTAGTAGTGCCGGTTGGTGGGGCAAAGGACATTCAACCAAATTTCATATATTTTCACCAATGGGCCTACATTACTTATGGAGTTCCTGGATAAAATTTCTAAGACTAATTACTTTTTTTTTCAGTAGAAGATGCCAATAAAATAAACTTTAAAATCAGTAAAATTAGTTAAAATCAATAAAATGAATTAAAATATATAAAAACCTTATCAAAACCATTGTGGATCGTGATTTGAAACCATTTTAAAACACACTGTAAAATCCCAATAAGAAATATAAACAAAGCATAAATCTGACTTTTTAGAACCTATAATCTACTCTTATCTACACATTGTTCTTATTATACCTATTAATAAGCAATCAAAACACTCTATACAAATATCATGCTGTTATAAACCAATCAAAATCTCTGATACATATATTCTAAATAAATGAGTCACCACCTACAAAATGTTAAGGCTTACATACACACATGTGTTGTTTACATCTGACATGACAACTCAATTCAACATATGTCGGCATATGACGTCAATATCTAGTTTCATTAATCCGTAATAACAAAATCCAATAACATGACCGCAAAATATATTATATTCTATAGCCCAGAAGGGATTTTCAGTATCATTAAATATTGATGACTCATTTATTTATCAACTTATTTATCTCTTGTGGATTTTTTCAGTCAATAATTAGTTAAATAGAAATAGGTCTAATATAACCATAAACTGATCCACAGTAATTATTTGCTTGGTTGCAGCTACTATCAAAGAAATGGATGACATACGGGCAAGTGGATTTTTCAGTCAATAATAACAAATCCCCAAGTGCGTAAAAATAAATAGGATAACATTACGAGAGAGAGAGATGGTGTTTAACGTCCACTTGACACAATATGGTTAAATTTTTTTATTTCAATAATTCGCTTGCAAGTAGGGGTCTATAAAAGTGGGAGGAAACCGGAGGACCCTACTCCTCGTCAGCCTACTCTTTGTGTCACGTAAAAGTAGGGAATCTTTCTCTCCCCTACCCAGCCCCCCCCCTCCAGAGAGAGAGAGAAATAGGGTTTAACGTCCACTCAACACAAACTAGGTCATTTCGGGACTAACATATGGTTTTAATTTTATTTCAATAATTCGCATGCGCGTAGGGGTGTTTAGCAGTGGGAGGAAACCGGAGTGCCCGGAGGAAACCCATGAGGTTGAGAAGGCGCCCTTATCTCCATGTCACATACGCTCACACCTGGGCTCGAAACCACAGCCGCAAGCCAGAGGTGACCGGCCAGCTAGATGTCAAAGCGCGGCACTCTAGACCACTAGGCCATCCCCCCCCCCCCAAATTAAAGACAAACTAAGTAAGATACTTAGACCATTTGTGGATGTAACTATGGTTTTATCCCCTTATTTATATAAGCTTATAATAATCATCATCTTTTTTATCCAGACTGACTGATTACATGTAGGAGATAATATAAAGCTCTATTTGTGATGTCGTATACAACCTGGATGATGAAGACTAATTTCTGAACTGTCCGGTCACTGAACCTTGGTTATCCAGAAGCAGATTGTGGAACAGCAGATTATGAATAACTGGAACCATACTTGTTATAATTATCAGCGGTCAGTGACAGGCCAATCTGTGTTCAAAAACGATAACATCATGTGGATAACAATCAGGAATGTCACGATTAAGTCTAAATTGTTCAATTTTGCAAAAATCACCAACAGATTTTTGCGTGTCTGTAACTTCTGCTGAGTATTTGTAATTGTTGCGTGAGGGAGAGAGAGAGAGCGAGCAAGTGGGAGAGAGGAAGAGGGTTTAACTTACACTCGACACAAATTAGATCATTTCGGGACTAACATATGGCTTAATTTATTTCAATAATTCGCTTGCACGTAGGGGTCTTTAGCAGTGGGAGGAAACCGGAGTACCCGGAGTAAACCCGCGAGGCTGGAAGGCAACCCTACTCCTTGCCACGTACAACCCCACGTGAGTAGGAGTCTTTAGCAGTAGAAAGAAACCAGTGGACCCAGAGAAAACCCACGAGGTCGGACCAACAAAATACAAAATATCTTACCATGACTTTGTTTCTGTACAACTTTATTTTAAAAGTATTAAAATATTTAGTGAAAAAAACTGGAGATAAACATACAACAAGACTTCATCTGTGTCAAGTCAAGTCAAAATAAAGTCTCAAGGGATTAAACTTTACTTTAAAAAAGTAAAAGTAGAGAAGGAAATGAGTGGAATGTTGGGTAATGTCATGTTTCGTCAATAGCAACACAATGACAGGTAGGGGATTAGAAGGAAGTGTACCAGTCAATATAGATATAACACACATGTCATATTCATATACTATACGGCATATACATGTTACTTATATGCAAATTTAGATTTTTAAGCATATATATTGGTCTTAACAATTTTAGTGATCTATGTCAGAAATTGTCTTTTTGGCATCTAAAGTTACATTCTGTTGATCTGAGATCATCATGTCAAAGGTCAACGTGAGAGAGAGAGGAACGGGGTTTAACGTCCACTCGACACAAACTAGGTCATTTCAGGACTAACATATTGTTTAATCATTAGCTTTTTTTTATCTCTGGAATTCACCAAGAGCAGCCTAGCTCCAACAAATTCAACTCCATAATTCAATATTTAACTCCTTTGTGGCAATACACAAACTTGTCCTAAGACAAGCTGAAGTCTAACTATTACGGGTCCTTTACGTAACTACGTCAAGGCGATATATACAGATACAGTGACAACCAATTTATCCTATCCTCCAGACATACGATAATCGTCTTCGATTTAATCATCATGAAATCTGATCAATACATTTATCTCTATGTCTGGTTCTGGTTGTCACTTTTAGCCCAGTCTAAGCAGAACAATAGGACATTAAACTGCAAATTATTTTGGTTGTCATTAACTACTATTGGACATATTCAGGGTTTTCTATGCGAATTCGTTCACATTGATTTCATGTTTCAACTATTGTAAAGAATGGTGCTTATTGTAAGAAAATACTACATGTAGCGTAGCCACTTTAAGAAAGCGAAGAGAGGTCATATAATCATAATTCTAACACCTTCAACTCTGAATTCCTCCAAAAATAAACTACTCGTAGCGAAGATGAAGGTCAAACGTAAAATCGCTTTCTAGTGAGTAGTAATACGCCTGGAAGATATTGAGATAGACTACAGAGTGATTGATTAATTCTACACTAGGGACTAATCACCTCCACCGGAGGTGAATAACGCCACTCAACCTATTTTACACTATCTAACGAGTTCCTGTATACAATCCCAGATTAATAAGATAGTCAATAACAGAAAACGAAATGAATTGTAAAGGGGTTTAACATAACGCCTTCTTCACCAACTAGACTAATGATGACAGGTCAATAACAGATTGGCATTTATAGTAAGTGTAGGAAGACTGCACTAAACACAATCAAACCCCATTAGACAAACCTGCGGATACTGGGACACACAAATTACAGATATTGTAACCAATAAACAACCATATAAGTTATTATCATACATTCTTAAATAGATTTCTATCAGATTTATTCAAATGTCTTTTCCTGTAATATGTGTACATTGTACATCAATAAGTCAGTCAAATAAGAGTTATTTCCCTTTATCTTTCAGGAGTCTTGAAGTATTATTTCATGGATCATCTTCCTTATGTATAGACTTATGTATGAATTTCTTTTGCAAGAAAAAGAGAGAGAGGGAGAAATGGGGTTTAACATCCACTCGACACAAACTAGGTCATTTTGGGACTAACATATTGTTTAATTTTATTTCAATAATTCGCTTGCACGTAGGGGTCTTTGGCAGTGGGAGGAAACTGGAGTGCCCGGAGGAAACCCACAAGGTTGAGAAGGGGCCCCTATCTCCATGCCACATACGCTCACACCATCGAAACCACAGTCGCAAGCCAGAGGTGACTGGCCAGCTAGAGGTCAAAGTGTGTCACTCTAGATCACTAGGCCATCCCAACCCCCCCGTTTTGCAAGTAAAAGAACCTTTGACAGTTGTAATGTGATATAAGAGTAGGAGTAGGGTGTACCAGTAGGGTGTACCACCGCCTGGGCAAATTCTCCCTTCTAGCACACTACATAGCATATGCCTACATATATCATCACAACTTGATCTTGAAAATTAATTACGACATTCACATCCACTTTTTTCTACGTTTCAACTATTTTTATCCTTTCCATGTTATTCAAAACAACAAACATTTTAATTCTCATGTACATGTACACATCTCAGTAACAACAAGTTTTCATTTCCTTCGTAAATTTATTCAAAGTGCTTTTCAACATCAAACAAAAGATCATTATATGAATTCGCCATTTAAAAACCAGATGAACAAACGATTCAAAAAGCTTAAACAATACAGATTTTTCTTTGTTTATTTCCGTCATTTTTCTTCGATCCTAACCTTGCACAACCCGAACATTCTTTGACACCTAACTTCGCATAATCCTACAAAGAAACGCCACACACTCAAAATGTATCTCTGTCCTTGTTTAATGTCAGCGCAGCTAAAATCACCCTCAGTGCACAAACACAGACAATGTGTAGTCCTCGTTATTAAGCTGGTCTTTGTGTGGAGAAGATTTGTTCAGGACACCAAAAATAAACTTGGATATGCAAAGAGATTAGACGAGTTACAAACAAAACAAAATTGAAAAACCATTGAAAAGTTATTTAAATCATGAAGAGACAGAAACAATTGGAGTTTTATTTTATTCAATGCTGGGTATTGCCACTGCATTCACGATATAATACGTATTGCGATCCAGGTGCTACAATACGATTTGTTTCACGATTCATAACCAGGTTAATATTTACCAAAAAAAAAACAAACAAACAGGAAAAATTAATAAACAATTGATATTTTTAGTCCTTTCAATGTCGAAGAAATGTAAATTTTTTATATCAATATATTGATGGTCAAAATAAGGATGAAAACAAATTTAGGAGTGTGTGACGTGGATAATTAAGAGTGAGTAATACTGAAGCGACAAAAAAGAATTGCGATACATCGATTCAGGATCTTGCGATTCAAAACGTGTATTGTGAGAATGTAAATCGTGTCACCACTAGTTTTATGTCCAACATGAAACATAACTTTGGAAATCAAACAAATTGGAATGAGGTTTCATCTTTTACTTTCCTGCTCCATCTTGACTTATGAATACAGGCATACAAATGCAGTAAGTTGTTACGAGGAAAATTTGACTCTAAAATGAAATGAAATGGATTTGAAGTTCGTTTTACTTTTTAGCACGAACGTGGGCATATGCTATGACAAGGAGTAGGGTTGACTGCCCAACCTCATCAGTTTTCGCTAGTTCCTCTGATCTTTTCTCATAGCTAAAGACCACCGTGCACACGCATATTACTAAATTAAAATTGCACGATCCGTTAGCACCAAAATGACCTAGTTTGTGTCCAGTGGATGTTAAACCATACACTTTATCTTTCTCATATTTATATTAATTACAGTAGAATTTGTATTCATCAGCGATTCAAGGAAATTGTCTAAAATGATCTCTTGATAAAATCTCAGTGTTTGTTTAGTGCGGATATCAAGTAAAATTTGATACATTGATGCATCCTGAACAAACATCGATTCTTGCATCGATCCATTAGTAAATTTGCCTGTCACCAAAACTTGCTATTGGAATGAAAATTTCTTGCCTGATAATCTCTGATATGAATTCTTTGTTCGTGTCAGCTGATCTTTGTTATGTATTTGATAATATTTATCCCATGCTTTAACGCCATGTAAAGACCGGTTTCTGTAGGCCTACTTTAAAAATCTCCAACAAAATATGAAAATATGTGAAATTCCTTCTTTTCAAATATAACAAAAAACAGGTTACAAAAATGCTTAGCGTGAGTGCATTGTATCAAAAGGTCTGTCGTTGAATCAGCTGCCATGGTTTTAATTCCCAGGTGTGGGGTCGTCTGTCCAACCTTGTGGGTTTTCTCAGGGTCCTCAGTTTCCTCCCACTGTTCAAGACCCATACATACAAGCAAACTATTGAAATAAATTTGAACCGAGATTGTTTTTCGTGTAGATGTTAAACTCCATATCCCTCTCTCGCTATAATAATCAGCAAATAGTTTTTTTTAATATATTTTTTTTTACCAAAATAAACCAACTAATTCTGAGTACATTTACCTCATTAAGCTCAAAATAGATCCAGAAAAGTCAAGAGTTGTGGAGATTAAACCTGTTTTGAAAGTACACGGGTGTCACAGGAGATTTATTTATAAACAAGATACGAAAATAAACACACATAACTTTACTTACATCTTTCTCTTCCTTCAGTCCCTGTTCCATAAAATATACTATTTTTTATCTTATTTACCTAGTTTGACAAATACCTCTGTTGATCTTACAGTACACATGGACGACCAGACTTATTTAGACAAGATTAACAAGACAGAAATTGAGCATCAACAAACACAGATGTACAGTGAAGGTTGAAAAGGCAGAAATGTGGGTCGATTTGGTGTCAGTCTTGTCAACAATAACACAGGATCTTTAAAAGTCCTGGACTTGACGGTGGGTGTTCTCAGATTGTCCAATAACTTTCATACATTAATCAATTTCCAGTAAGAGGGAAGTCATATTTATTATTGTGCACATAAAACATGTGAAATATACCATTTACAGTTATTTAACATTGTTAACTACAGGATATTTTGAAATGAAACTGTCTATTTTACACCAATAATATCACTTGAAGTACTTATTATAGATCATCTGAATGTACCCATTTAATACAGTTATTTTCCTTATCTGAAGTTGATTTTATAGATCATTATATTCACAGAATTACTCATTTATAGTTATCTAATGTACAGTGATTGATAATAAATTATTTCAAAGGAAAAAGTCTGTTTACCCCTGATTTATTTTAATGAGAGAGGTACTTGTACTAGCAGTTAAATAAAACTGTTTTATTTGATACTACATGTAATTAATCCTCTAGTCTACACATATAAAACATCGAAATATATACCCTTTACAATTATTTAATTGACAGTGGTACTTGAGTAAATAAAGAAAGCATCCTTTCCCACTAAACTATCACTATAAATAATTCAAGCTTAGAAAAAAGGCACCTGTCACTGACAATGTCCGGGCACAGATTGAGATTCTGTCCGGCATAAAACCTCTGGTGCCAGTCATTTTGTCCAGCACTGATTTGTCTTTTTTAATATCATTATAAATACATGCCCTGCACTAAGTTGAAAATGTCCTGGTACCATTTCATTAGTGCCTGACATTTTGTTCGGTACATGTGTACATCTAAAATCGTTATTTCCAGGCCTGTAAATAATCTATTAAGACATTTAGAACATCTTAATAGACTGAATATTTACAGTTAATCTACTGTGGTATATAAATCATATATTTACATACCCTGGTATGTTTATAATTATTTATAGACACCTGTCAACAGACTTCCTCATCATCATCTGTTTCATCTATAAACACACATAACCTCATAACTAACTCTACGTTTCAATACAAACAACGTGTGAAATGGTGTGAAATATGAAGCTATGTCCCCAGGCTGATGTACCAAACAGTAAACAATAAACAGAAACAGCCAAATAAACCCCCCCCAACCTATTACAATTACTGTTTATAGAAATGTGACCTGTATATTCTAGTTAAGATATGGGAGAGAGAGAAATGGGGTTTAACGTCCACTTGACACAAACTAGACTAACATATGGTTTTAATTTTATTTCAATAATTCGCTTGTGCCTAGGGGTCTTTAGCAGTGGGAGGAAACCGGAGTGAGATGGCGCCCCTATCTCCATGCCACATATGCTCACACCAGGGATCGAAACCACAGCCGCAAGCCAGAGGTCAAAGCGCGGCACTCTAGATTACTAGGCCATCCCAAACCCCCAGTATATAATGGAAGATTAGATAGCTAGATAATGTAAAGGGAATATGCTGAAATTCCAGTCCAATTGCTCCACCCTGAACCGAGATATTAGCGATTGAATTATAGGTCTAGCCTTGATCATCATTACTAAAGTCAGTACCATAAAAAAACAGTCTTGATAATCATCAGCAAATCTGATTCAAATCTAGGGAAAATCCAACACACACGATGACATCAAGAGTTGATTAAGGTCTTTCATGTTAATAAATTAATGTTTAATTAATAGATTATATAACATTTCGAGTCCCCCAAAAAGACCTGAAATAGGCATGTAGATTTAGCTCTTGCATAAAGTATGTTTAAATTTCTAAATGCCATTGAAACAATAAAGAACCTTCAGATTCATGAGTTATCTAAATCTACAGGTACATGTATCCATAATGTGTGCGTGGTCTTAGAATTACATTTTAGGACAGTACTTTGAATAGGTCCTCTTAAAAGTTTCAAATATGATTCAATATGAAATGAAATCAGGTTGAACGAGAGAAGTGTGGACTGTAAAAACTTGTTTAGTTCACCCGTTTGTCGAACAACTGAATTACCTCCCTTTCTGCATGTGTCCTCAATCTGCAGTGAGTTTATTTAGTATTTGACCTTTAACCACATCTAGTGTAAAATAACATTTGCCCTTCATAGTATAAATGTTTGTACACCATGTGGAAAATAGTTATAGTTTAATATGTATTGGGTTGGAATTAGAGAGATCCACATCACAGCAACACAATACATGGTTAATTTGAGACTAACACATGGTTCAATTGTTTCTATCTACAGTCACAGAGAGATGAGACTGAGAGACAGATAGAGATAGAGAGAGAGAGAGAGAGGGATGGGGTTTAAGGTCTACTCGACACAAACTGTCATTTCGGGACTAACACATGGTTCAATTTTATTTCAATAAAACACTTGCGCATAGGGGTTTTTAACAGTGGGTGGGAGGAAACCAGAGGACCTGTAGAAAATCCATGAGGTCGGACAGGTGACCCTGCTCATTGTCACGTACAACCGGAGAATCGAAACCATGCCAGTTGACTCAACGACAGACCTTATGAAACCGTGTGCACATGCTAACCATTCGGCCATTCAATCCCCACATCAATAATCATAATTGGGTTGTTGTTTTTTTTAACAGTGATCAAGAAATTAAACAGTCAGCTTTAAACTAGACTCATGTACAAATTACATGATTTTTGGTGATTTTAATTTTGAACAATTTTGAAACAAAAGATTTGATATTGAATGAAGGTGAAAGAAATTAGCACTACAAACACAAGATCAAATGATACCTGTGTTACAGTGAGTGTTATTGTACATGTGTATCACCAATAGTTTGGCTCTGAGTGAATTAATTTGATTAATTTTTTCATTATCTATTTTTTTTAACTTTTAAAGTGAGAACTGTCAGCTCTTTACCTAATCGGGGGGTTGGGATGGCCTAGTGGACTAGAGTGCCGCGCTTCGACCTCTAGCTGGCCAGTCACCTCTGGCTTGCGGCTGTGGTTTCGAGCCCTGGTGTGAGCGTATGTGGCATGGAGATAGGGTGGGTTTCCTCCGGGCACTCCGGTTTCCTCCCACTGCTAAAGACCCCTACGCGCAAGCGAATTATTGAAATAAAATGAAACCAAATGTTAGTCCCAAAATGACCTAGTTTGTGTCGAGTGGACGTAAAACCCCATTTCTCTCGCTCTCTCTACCTAATCTTACATGTAACTAATGGGGATTTAATAAATGTACATGAACAAGAAAAATAAACCTAATAGATTCAGTTGCTGGCACAACTTTGACATTTAAACAAAATAAATGATTTAATTGTCTCATATCTTTTATTTTATTATAGAGAAAAGTGGCAGCGCATCAGTTTCTCAATGATATAATGTAGGGACACAGTACATTAACTATCTCAGACAGACTTTACAAACAATGACAACACCACTGCAATCCTAAAACAAATCTGTTGAAATTACTTTCTGCGGTGAGAGCTATTCGACAACACCAATTTTTGTAAATGGATTCCAGGAAAATAAATCACAATATTCGACTGAATCAATGTCAATATTTTATCCTAATAGAAACAAATTTCATGGAGCAATCCATTAAATCCAGTGTATGACGGAGATAGCTGGCTTCTCTCGAGTTAAAGGTGTAATTCTGACGTGTCTAACGCGTAACGGCTTCTAATGCACAGAGTGTCAAATTTTACCATGAGTCACTCTGTTAACTCGGTAGCAAGATTTTAACAGATTTCCTTGTAAGTTTGTGTTTTTTTATTTGCAGGACCTAGAGTACATCTGTAGAATTGAATTGATGGCATCCTATATCAGCCATGATGTGTTACAGTAGCAGTTTATATTATAGAGAACATCTGCAGGATTCTAGAATCCCTATCAGTCATGAGTCACCATAATAAAAATAACCAAACAATCCACATATTATTTACAGTAACAATGCCTACTCTTGATGTCTCCCAGGACGTCTCCCGGTTCTCCGGTTTCTTTTAAAAAGCCTGGGGCTCTGCCATTTTAGGCCCAATTGACCAAGCTCCATAGGCCTACTTTACGAAATTTTAACCAAAGATAAAATCCAAATTTTAGTACATGCAAGTACTTCAATTTTGATTGACTAAGCACTAAAATTGATCTCATATTAATCAATCACGTTACTAAAATTTGGATTTTATCTTTGAAACTGGCCCAGAGGTTTGTACCTGTTTGAACTGAATAGTTCAATTAGTCTCAGCACCAACTAACTGATACAGCGCAGATGATTGAACATTAAACCACATTATATATCTGATCTCATCTACTGATTAATCACTGTCCTAGAGAGAGAGAGAGAGAGAGAGAGAAAGAGAAAGAGAAAGAGAGAGAGATATCACAAGGTTGGACTGGTGATCCTACTCCTGGTCACATAAGAATGGGGAATAAAAACCATGTCACTTGGCTCAAAGACAAAGATCTAACACTATGTTCTGCCACCCACCCAACTCCAGAGGGTTGAAATACGCTTCTTTAAAATTTCACAACTAAAAGATTTAGAAAAAATATATTTCACTAAGAATGGCTTAGCTCACATTGATACTTGAATTGAAAGATGTTGATCCAGCCAGGTAGAGTTCAGGTAAATATTAATTAAATAATGTGGTAAAACAGGATTTATACAAACTTTCTTCAGACATGTTAAATTTACTTACAAGTTGTTTAAATAGTTGAAATATTCTCTCGTTAAATCCTGCACCTCATACATGTAATCAGTTTGTTTTTTTTTGCATTTAATTAAAGCGAAATGAAATGAAAGGGGGTTTAGCTTTTAGTGATCTGCTTAAACCTGACTGATGAAATGAGAGAGAGAGAGAAATGGGGTTTAACGTCCACTCAACACAAACTAGGTCATTTCGGGACTAACATATGGTTTCATTTTATTTCAATAATTCGCTTGCGCGTAGGGGTCTTTAGCAGTGGGAGGAAACCGGAGTGCCCGGAGGAAACCCACGAGGTTGAGAAGGCGCCCCTATCTCCATGCCACATACGCTCACACCAGGACCAACATATGGTTTAATTCTATTTCAATAATTCGCTTGCGCGTAGGGGTCTTTAGCAATGGGAGGAAACCGGAGTGCCCGGAGGAAACCCACGAGGTTGAGAAGGCGCCCCTATCTCCATGCCACATATGCTCACACCATCGAAACCACAGCCGCAAGCCAGAGGTGACCGGCCAGCTAGAGTTCGAAGCGCGGCACTCTAGACCACTAGGCCATCCCAACCCCCCTTGATATAACATGTACATGTATCCCAACCCCCTGACTGATGAAATGAAATTGGGTTTAAAGTGCCAATCCCGATACCTTTTTGGGGAATAGAACTGCTTAATTTTGTGTTAAAATCCTTTAAAATCCATAACCTAAGGCCCACCTACTAACCCGATATTTGTGATACACTTGTAAATAACTTAAACCTGACAGTCTTCATCTGGAAATGGAGACCGTTGTATTATACAGTATCTGGATAAAACCAGACTTTTTTCTATAAAAATAATATGTAGGTGAAATTTACCTTTTGTTATCAAGTACAGGGCATTGATCATTCACTGTATAAACCTCTCAAGAAACATTAATCGATTATCAGGTCACCCAATGAAAAAATTGACCCGAAATCTTAAAAGGGTTACGTGTCCGGATAAGCAGTGTTGACGTTCATGTCCAAACGACTCAATATTTTGAGCTGAAATTTTGAGACAAGGTAAATACACCATGCCACTATATTGTGGTCCATAAATTTCATAAATACTCGGACTTCAATTTTTGAGACCCTATTCTTATCGGGATTGTCCCTTTAACATCCAACTGTTCTGCTCAGATTGGGCTAATGTAGACAGACATACGCCATACAGTACGCTATGAGTGAAAGGTTGATGTATTTGATACATTACAAAAGTTTTATAAAGGGTTAAATTTTAGTTAAAATATTGCAAACAATTTTGAGCATATATGAGGGAAATGTTAATGTATTTGATACATTACAAAAGTTTTATAAAGTGTTAAATTTTAGTTAAAATATTGCAAACAATTTTGAGCAAATTTTTTAACTCAGTCTGAGAAAGTTTTGTGAATCTGGGGCCTGATTCTGCCACCCAGTATGACTGGTGTTTATTTGTGTAAATTGACCACCAAGATTGAATGAAGTGTAGAGAATTAACAAGTGAAATATGAACAGCATGATGTCAGACATCAATTGGATATCACTGTTTGTAGTTAATCAAAACTTCTCTTTATACACCAGTTCTTGGTTAGATCGAGGAGCCAAGGTGGCTTGTGGAATGTGACACTGGCTCACTAAATGAGAAAAATAAGAAAATAAGAAGTTAAACTATGATTTTGGATTTTTATCAGTAGTTTGTAACCAAATTTAATTTTCAGAGTATATTTGTCAAATATGAAAAAGAAGAGAAAAGGAGTTGACAGCATAAAAGATTTTTATTTTAAAACATGCATGATAGTTTACAGAAATCTTAAAATATTTAGATCAAAACATTTTATTTTCATACTGGCGCTAAAATAGAGAACAGCTAGACCTTAATAAGATAGGTTGCCAGGCAACGAAACATACGCCCACAGCAGCTAAATCGTCCGGGCAGTCAACAAGGGTTGTCGCATATTTTTACTTTTTTTGGTAAAGAAACAACTCATTATGTAATTATCTGAAAATCATTAGAATTTGTTTGCTTTTTATAAAGTTTTGCCCCACGCTATCAATTAGTATAGGAAACATTTAACATCATGGATTTAGCTGTTCTGTTATCAAAATTCATTGAAAATCAAAATACTTGTGCGTTTCAACACCTTAAACTCTGTGTATCAATCTGAAGTCAAACGGATGATAAGTTTGGCATCTGTAGCGTCACAAGGTTTTTTGAAGTGATCAAGGGCCATAACTCTGGCACTAATTATCGGAAATCGCTGAAAATCAATACACTTCTTTGTCTTATGACCTTAAACACTGTGTATGAGTTTTAAGTCAATCGGATATTAACTTTGGCTTTTAGAGTGTCCACAAGATTTTTTGAAGTGATCAAGGGCCATAACTCTGGCACTAATTATCGGAAATCGCTGAAAATCAATACGCTTCTTCGTCTTATGACCTTAAACACTGTGTATAAATTTAAAGTCAATCGGATATTAACTTTGGCTTTTAGAGCGTCCACAAGATTTTTTGAAGTGATCAAGGGCCATAACTCTGGCACTAATTATCGGAAATCGCTGAAAATCAATAGGCTTCTTCTTCTTATGACCTTAAACACTGTGTATAAATTTAAGGTCAATCGGATATTAACTTTGGCTTTTAGAGCGTCCACAAGATTTTTTTAAGTGATCAAGGGCCATAACTCTGGCACTAATTATCGGAAATTGCTGAAAATCAATAGGCTTCTTCATCTTATGACCGTTAACACTGTGTATAAATTTAAAGCCAATCGAATATTAACTTTGGCCTCTAGAGCGTCCACAAGATTTTTTGAACTGATCAAGGGCCATAACTCTGGTAGCTATTATCGGAAATCGCTGAAAAACAATAGGCTTCTTCGTCTCATGACCTCAAACACTGTGTATAAATTTAAAGTCAATCGGATATTAACTTTAGCCTCTAGAGCGTCCACAAGCAATTGTGGACGCCGAACCGACGGACGGACGGACCGACGGACGGACGGGGGCGACGACAATATACGACCACATTTCAATGTGGGCGTATAAAAACTAGGCCGGTGAGGGGAGGGCATAATTTACATACACCAAGTTAGACAAGAATGTTTGATAGATGAATTTGTGTATGGAAATGGCCTCCCAGACCACCCACAACCCCTTCCAAATAAACAATACCCAATAAACATGCTTGGATTAAGGCACCTGTCACAGACAATATCAGGCACAAATTCAGGTTTTGTTAGGCACAAAACCTCTGGTGCCTGTCATTTTGTCTGGCACTGATTTGTCTTTTTTATTGATATTGTTAATACATATTCAGCACTAAGTTAAAATGAAAATGTCAGGTACTATTTCATAAGTGCCTGACATTTTGTCAGGTACATGTACATCTAAAACCATTATTTCCAGGCCTGCCAATAAAACTAACAAGAGAACCCTTAATAGAAAATAAATTGTGTGAATTTGTAACTTACATGAGTTATATTACAGTTAGTAATAAATAACATTGTATGAGTTGGAACTGGTATTATTGTTAGTAATATAACAGGACTCTACAGTAAGTTAACAACATTGAACTCAGATCAATTTTCATCTTCTCCTGGTACAAACCTGACATCTTCTGGAATATGATCCCATCCCTAGTTTATAACTTTCAGTTGATTTATTTCTATCATATGTTTAACAATTTCAACTCTTGTCTAGAACTCTGTGTTTTCCAGTGATCTTTGTCAAGTTGGTGTTATAAACGGTTGATTTCTGGAAGCTCTTCTACTATTCATCACCAACAAGGCTATTGAACAGCATATCACATACATGCACAGTGTGCTATGACAGAAATAATGTTTAGACAGCAGTTCCAACATTCAAGGGTTTTATTAGGTGCAACCCAACGTGCCCACTGTTATTCTAATACTGCAACATGTCTTGTAAAGTGTATGCAACTTATTTAGTGTGTAATGGCCCAGTGATAAGGCCCCACATAATGAAAAAGTTACCACTGACCAGACCGATCTGTTTCTCTTGTGACTAACTGATTACCTAAACTCTGAATTATAATTTAAATGCTTCACTTTTCATTTGAAAATATTGTTAACTTGAATATTTCTTTGTATTCTTTTGTTTATTTGTAGGTTTTTTTTATAATCATATCTACATTGTAAAGCGTCATAAAGCAGTCACACTGAATATTCAGCACTATAGAAAACGCTTTTTATTATTTATTACATGATCAGTTTCTATTATGTATTATGACTGACAGATCGACGTACAACTTCTGTTTCCATAGATCCGTTCAACGTCTGCTACCACAGTAGTGAATATATCCAAAACAGGGTTTCTTTAATCTGGAAACTTTTTATTTTACGTCCATAGACTTGATCGACAGGTCAATAAACTCTGACATATTGTTGATATGAAGATGAAAGTCGCGATATACTGTGTGGAGTGGCCATACAAACACACCGCTATACAACATATTGACTCAAGACAGCCTACACTTGGTTTGATGTGGCTTCATTTACAAATACTGACAACTGACCAAAGGCTTAAAATCAACAACCAGACAGAATTCAAGCTTAATTTGTATATTTCAACTATTTATTTGAACTCTGTGTCAACTTTTAAGAATGACTCTCCTTTAAAAATCAGCACACACCAATTCTTGTTTCAGTTTTAATTCTAAACCAGCTAAAAATTGTCTGTTTATAGACCGTTGTCGATTGACTACTTTGGAGGTATCGATTACCCATGCCCAGAATTGAATTTTGCGAAAGGCATCAATCGAGTAAACAGGAGAGTTTTAGGTGACAAGACATACATCAAGTTGCCCAATCACCATAGCTTACTTCCGTGTCAGGATCCAGACCGTTAAAACTATTTATTAGCTGTATATTGATGGAGGGTTATTGGACCATTTCATGAGAGAGAGAGAGAGAGAGAGAGAGAGAGAGAGAGAGAGAGAGACTGACAAAAACTAAGTCATTTTGGTACTAACTTGGTAAAATTTGCAAATGCATCCACAGTAACAGTTACTGGAATAGAAACATCTATCAATGGGCAAAAAAGACAATTGACTAAAAATAATTAACTCCACAGTATCCTTCTATCATCAACTCAAACAGAAAATAGTAACACTTTCTCTTATTTCTTAACAAGTTGTTAAAAATACAATCAGACTGAGATCTCTTATCTTAACTACCAACATTAGATTCTTGATGAGAGAGACATATTTATCTCCTGGAATCTCACAGTCTGAAATTCTAGATCTATCATTAACTGAACAGAGCACTCAATAAAATTGATTTGAACCACAAATAATGTGCCAATGAATACATACATACCTCAGCATATGTATTATATTCCTTTTAAAATTTCTTAGAATTCCAGCTATACAAATAAAAAATCTTTCAATTTTTATCATTTCTTTTTAAAATACATTAATCTTGTGCTCAATGTTTATCTAAATCAAACATATATTTTTTTAACTTCAGTCCCAGCAATACAGACACAAAAGCAATAGGTTTTAAAACCCAAAAGAAAGTGGAATGATCTCCTTTAAAGATTTTTATCAATATATAAACACAATAACCTCAATAAAACAAAGGAAAGTGTGGATAAAAATAAAGTACTATAGTGTATTTATACCATGTGTTTACTGTGATATATATACAGGTACACCTATATACACTTGTATATATGATGAATCACCATATCATATATCTCAACATCTGTCTATATTATATAGCTAATAAAGTAAATAAATCAAGTCTACCGGTGTACGCAATCATCCAGTCATAAATATATGCATTTTTATGTGAATAATAAATAAATATATATAATAATAAAAGAACTCCAGAAATGTGTCCTTTGAAATCTCTTCAAATTGGTCTTTATTTGAAAGCTCCTAATAAGCCATTGACAGACTACTATTCTGAATTTACCCCTTACCCACTCCAAACCGCAAATTTTGTATATTTAAATCAGTTAACATTAATTCAATTTGCTAGCTCCTACATGTACATGTAATTGATCGACCTCTTAAGTGATTGACAGATTGTTCTAAATTGCTCTCCCTAAAATCACTTAAAATTATATTTCTATTATTCTGAACATACATGTACTCCTCCCTCCATTTGAGTATTTCTAAATCGTTTAAAATTAATTTTATTTGCTAGCTCATAAGTGACTGAAAGTCTATTATTACAAGAGATGTTTGCAACTGAAGTAGAAAAGGTGAGAAAAGGTAGAGTGTGATTTAGAAGAATGATAAGTGAGAAGTTTAAAATCAAATTACATGTTCTAATATTACATGCCATCTGGTTTAACTAGTGAACCATCAACTTATCACCAGTACATTATGTACACATGTGTACATCATCTAAATCTCCTTATTATCACACAGCTGGAGTTTGATTTAACTTTCTTAATCATTGAAATTCCTACACCTTCAGAGAATCTTCAGAGTGAGTGAGAGAAATGGGGGTTAACATCCACTCAATACAACCTACATGTATGTCATGTTGTGACTTCCGAGTTTTTAGTTTTATCAGTGGATATGAAAGAAACCTGAGAAAATTGGGTAAAACTCACGAGATTGGGCTGGTAACCGTGCTCCTTGCAAAATCTAATTTACTTGCTTTTAAATATTACATGTATGTAAATTGTGAGACAGAAATAGATGTTGGGAGTCAAACCCATGCCACTTGACTCAATGACAGACCATATGATCTAAAGCACATGCATTAAAAAATTTGGCCATGTATACAGCTGACCATAAATCACATACATGTATACACTTCAACCTTGGAAGTTCACCTATCCAACAATCTTGGATTATAGTAGTACCTTGTTTGCCAGGGAAGCTCTCATCAAAATAAAGTTATCATAAATCAAGACACAATCCAGTTTACAAACAGTTTCATTTTCTTATATAATTAATAAGATGTCCAGCTGTTCAAAAGAACAAAACGAGATAAAGAATAGCTACATATTATTTACTAATACATAAAAATTGATTGTATGTTATACCTTGTAAATAATTTATAACAATCGGGCCTATTGTATAGAATTTATTAACTTGGTTTGGGTTTCACTGTTACCATTACAGATGAAGGAAAAAGAAATGAAAACAAATTCCTTTATACAAATTCCAATTACATGACAATGTAGTCATAGTAAATTTTCTTCAAAATAGGTGTTCTCTATTTCCCATCACTCTTACCTTAGAACATGATACGTTTTTTTGAAAGAGAAATATTAACAATTGTCATGACAAAAAAAGGAACATCTACCTCCATGTAAAATATATTTATTTTAAATTAAAGTTTCTTTCATCCCTTCCATAAATATACATTTTTTCGAAGTAGACAACTGAATTCGAAAACCTGAGATTGTAATGTTAATTTATGTAAAAAAAATATATCATCCTTAATTGATAAAATTTAATGTGGTTGGGTGATAATTAAAATAACTATTTCCATCTACATACTTTCATATATGCCTCACCTATTTAGATGAATATTTGACCTATTTAACAATGAAATCAATCAGTGACAACTATATGATAGTCAATATATATGTACATACAGGTGTTGTTTATTGTATACAGGTATATGTTATTGTAGGCTTTCACAATTTTACATGTATTTCAAGGAGAGAGCGAGAGAGAGAGATGGGGTTTAACGTCCACTTGACACAAATTAGGTTATTTTGGGACTAACATATTGTTCTATTTTATTTTTATAATTCGCTTGTGCGTAGGGGTCCTTAGTAGTGAGAGGAAACCGGAGTACCCGGAGAAAACCCACAAGGTTAGACACGCAACCCTACTCCTTATCAGTACAACCTGGAAATAAAAACCGTGCCAGTTGATTCAATCAAAGACTTTATGAAACAGCCTGCATGCTAACCCTTTAGCCCCCCCCCTCCCCCTGTATATTTCATATTATGGGCCTACAATATTATATGATATTACAGGAGGTATAGTTTATGGCCTACTTCAACTCAAGATTTAATAATATTATATTTTATAAGCCTAATAAACCATGCTTAATCTACAACACTGTTTTATCACTGATTTGGGGGCTGATATTCAGCAGTATGGTGTCATACATGTATCATCAGACTGGTAAGGAGGTCATTTACATCATGCAGTTTTGGATTATGTGTACGTCACTGTACGTACCCAAACCTTTTTCCTGCCTCATATCTTTTCCTCTAATGCAAATGTTTTTCCATAATTCTAACCTCCTTCCCTGATCCTAAACTCCTTCCCTAACCCAAACCTATATTCCCTTAACTTGGTTCATTATAATTTCCCATTTCCCCAACCAGTCCGAAAACAGTCTCCCCCTTCTGATAAATGTGTGGACCAGACATTTCGCAACTTATTCTAAGCAACCAAGGGGGTGGAGAATTGCACAATGTATTCTTTTTTTTCTCAATAGTGTGTGTTGAAATCTTACAATTCAGGAACTAAACCAGTTACATAAAATATCTATTTATTTGTGTTAAATTATATGTCAAGAATCTCAGAAACGATATGTTTCAAATGATTTTTATTTTCTAGTTTATGTGCATGTGAACTAGAGTACATCCATTTGTTAATATATAAGCCCTAAACAAACTAACTGAATGTCAACTCAATATTTTTAAAGTCGTTCAATAAGAATATAATAAATTGACTTGTGAATATTTTTCGAAAGGCGTTAAAAAAAAGTGACAGCTAGAAATGAAATAGTGTCAATATGTCACTGAATGCCGTCATGTGACGTCACAGCCCGACAGAATGATAAATTAATCATTTATTGTTCACATGAAATGACATTCTGAACCATCCACATGATGATGTATAACAGCTACACCATGAAGTGTAAAAAGGTTCCAGATATTGGTCTTGTCACAACATTACCAACATCATCTTCACACTAACACATGTACTTCTTGTCATAACTTTACCTATGTCATCTTGAGACTAAGATATGCTCTCTTTTTTGCAACCTTATACATGTTATCTTTAGAGAAATGAGGTTTAATCTCCACTCGACACAAACTAGGTCATTTCGGGACTAACACATGGTTCAATTTTATTTCAGTAACTTGCTTGTGCATGGGGGGTAGCAGTGGGAGGAAACCGGACGACCAGGAGAAAACCAACGAGGTTGGACAGTCAACCCTACTCCTTGTCATATACAAACGGTGAATCAAAAATACCAGCTTACTCAATAACAAACTGCATGCAAACCATTCAGCCATCCTCCGCCCCATTGGATGTCATTTTGAGAAACAGTTTCAATCTACTTCAGGCGTGACATGTACTTGAACACTGTACTTGCTACATTATTTTTTCTACTTCCTATTTTTTATATCATTGAGTTAATTACGCTACCAAGTAGAAGAATAATTTTTGAATTTTTGCAAATAAAGAGAACTTGTCCAATGAAAAAAAAAAAGCAGTATCAAACTCAGGATTTTTTTCATCACATTTTAGGTCGAAAAAGTTCATTTATGTCCATAATGTTTTACTGACAGGAAATTCAGTAGATTGAAAACATACTGACAATTTCCAGTGATACCCTTGTAATATATAAATAAGGTAAAGTATATACTGGGTTGTTAAGAATATAGATAAAGACATAATAAAACAAATATGTTAGAAACCAAGTTTCCTATGAATGACAGTAATATATACCAGATGGTATTTTTACTATAAAAACCTGACCAGTTGGACATTTTACAATGTTATTATTGTATCCCCTTACAAGATAACATCAGAATGAATTCTACTCATCTTCACTGGGGGAATGCATTCATTAGTGTGATGACCACAACAATATTTCTGCACACAAAGATGTATCTGCTTGGAGAATACATACACGGAAGTATATGCTCTGAATAGCCTCAATATCCAAACATTAGTATTGTTACCATTCTAGTATGCAACACGACATTTACATTGAATGTTCTGAAAATTCTACTGACCTCAGCTTTTAAGATTCCAACTCCAACATAGATTTACATAGACAACTATACTGACCGCCATAGAAAACGCATCACTTAGTTTTTCGTATAACAAAATGATCCTGTAAACATATCTTATTTATTTTGCTTCTTATTGTGAACAATATTCAAATGGGAACACATCAATAACAACACATTTGTACACTTTGGATGTTTAATCTGTAAGAAACAAAATAAGTAAAATATATTTACAGGATCATTTTGTTACACGAAAAACCAAGTGATGCGTTTTCTATGGTGCTCAGTATATTTGCCGTGTTGAGGTCATTCAAGTATACATAGTACGTACTGAAACTCTATCTACATGTACATAATAAAACATTTGTGGTGTAACTATTGACAAATTTGCAGTACAATTATTTAAACATTTCCGTAAATCCTTGCAATATTTGCAGTGAAAACTTTTCAACATGTTCAGAGAACAATATCCAATATGTACTGCCATATAGTCAATATTAATATTACATATATCTACAAGCTATTCAATATTAATATTACATGTATCTACGAGCTATTCAATATTCATGTATCAGCTTAATCTTAAAACGAATCGCACTGATCAACCTGTAGACAATCCTAGCAACTTATCAGGAAATATACATGTATACAACCCAATTCTAGGGTATACAATTAATATTTATTGCTGAGTGAGGTTTCAACTAGGTTTCTTTATAGTCTCTATTAAGCAGTGAAAGGGGTAGTCAAAACCTTCCCCTGCATTAATAAACATAAATTGGAATACCAAACAGGAATTAGACATGAAAAATAATGTAACAACGTGCACCTATTTTATAATGTATGAATTTGAATACTTTATTGAAAGTCATTGATTTCATTATTAATACTCTGACATTCTGATCAAAATACTAAGTAATCGTACTTAGTAATCGCCTAATATTTTGTCAGGTGTAGTTAAATTCATTATCTTGAGACCTAGCCTGATAAAATGTCACTTCTCCAAAAATGACCATGACAGATTAGATGAGCCTTGACCTAGTTTAAATCAGAAGATGAAAACGGCAAACTGCCAAGGTTACAACTTTCTCTTCAAGATGGTGGGAACATGAAGTTACAAAAAAAAAAAAAACCATCAAGGGAGAATATTTCTCTTGGACATCAATCACAGTGACTGGATTAGATGTTCCAGTTTTGTGGATGAAGTAAGTTTTTATCTTGACAAACCTGTCCATGTTTTTTTAATCAAATAAAAATGTCAGACTTTAAAATCTTGTTAATTACACATCAATGAATAAAAACAATATAAACGTTTTAAGTCATTTCATCTTTTGAGTCCAGTTAATTCCACATGGTCTCTAGTAAGACCTAAGTACAGAGCACACAGGAAAACTTAAAATGAAATGAACTGAGGTTTGAAATCCTACTTTTCTGTACCAGAGGCGGATACAGTGGGGAGCCCGAGGGGTGCGTCCCCCCCCCCTAATTTTCGACAGTGCCCTTTTTTACTGCTGAACTGCCTTTTCTCAGACCCAAATATGTCCGTTCAGAACGTTTACTTAGACGAAAATATCAGCCAAATATCTCTTGGAATGGCTACAGATGCAAGGAAATGACGGATAATTGTATTGGGGGCCCCCCCTGTCCTAAACCCCCCTTGCAGCGGTGTGCACCCTCTCCGCGCTAAGTGCACTCATTTTGAGGCGGCCCCCCTTTTTAAAATTCCTAGATCCGCCCCTGTGTACCAACCAGTTAAAATGAACATGTATCTTGCCTGGACAGTGGGGTTTCTGTCCGCTCTTTATTCAACTGTGAAGGGTTCTTTTTGGGGACTTATAAACCTTATTTGTACATTAATATCAACAATAATTCATGTACTACGTATTCTACATACATGTATATACCGGTAGATAACATTACCACTGAGTGAAAACGAGAAAGAGAAATGGGATTCAATGTTCACTCGACACAAATATGTCATTTTGGAACTAGAGAGAGAGAGAGAGAGAGAGAGAGAAAGAAATGAGGTTTAACGTCCACTCAACACAAACCAGGTCATTTCAGGACTAACATGGTTTGATTTTATTTCAATAATTCGCTTGCGCCTAATGGGTCTTTAGCAGTGGGAGGAAATCGGAGTGCCCAGGGGAAAACCACGAGGTTGGGAAGGCGCCAGTATCTCCATGTCACACACACTCACACCAGGGATCGAAACCACAGCCGCAAGCCAGAGGTGACCGGGCAACTAGAGGCCGAAGCGCGGGACTCTAGACCGCCCCACCCATCCCCATTTTGGAACTAACCTATGGTTTAATTTTTATTACACTATAATTGTTTGTAGGGGTCTTTAGCAGTGGGAGGAAACCTGGAGATAACAAAAGAGGTTGGACAGAAGACCCTCCTACTCCTTATCGCGCACACGGTGGGTAACGAAGCCACGCCAGTTGACACAATGACAGAACTGAAATATTCAAGTAATATTCTTTTTCAAATGACAATCAAATGAAAACGAGTAAAATATTCAGGCAATGTCCTTTTTCTCTTGTAAAATGAGTGAAATATTCATGTTGTATAAGTTACATGAAGTATACAACACTATGAATAATAATTGATGTAATATAATGCGATAACGACTGGTGTGTACCGAATATTATATAGGGTAAGACATCATTAATTACTGCATTATACAAGATCAATCTATTGACCTTCTGGCAATATATCCTATAATATCATATCAATACCCTAGACACTATCTCATTATCTCACATAATCTATTCATGAGCAATGATACTGGCTTAGTTACATGTAGCAAGACGTTGGTTCACTGAATTATAGGTCGCATGTTCGATCCCGGTGTTGTGTCCCCCTCGTCAGTAGTGCAAGGGTCAACGTATATTTGGATGGGATGAAAAACTGATGCTCTGTATACCCTAGAGAGAGTGAGTCCTTTTGGGACTAACATATGGTTAATTTTTTAGTAGGGGTCTATAATAACAGTGTTTGGAAACAGAGGGAAATCCACAATATTGGACAGGCATTCCTATTCCTTGTCACTACAAATGTGCAATCGAAACTACACTATTTGACTCATGTCAGAAAATTTTTGACTTCTCCCCAAATCCCCAGGATACATGTACATTTGAACACGTTATCCTGGAGGTCCCGGGTTTCATCTGCTGATCTGAGGTGGTCTTCAAGCAGTTCAAGGATATAGAATACCATGTACATGTACCTACATCAAATATTTCTCTTTTTTCCCCAGTAACTCGTTAGATCCTATTGATATAAATTTACCAAATGATAAAGGGTTAAACTGGAATCAATGTTCATGAAGATCTTATAAAGTTTTGCAGCGTGGGAAAACTAAAATTCAAGTTAAATTCATTTTATTAAATTTTTGACAGAGAATTAGATAATTATATCTTTTATAAATCTTGTTTAAAAGTTTCTAAAATTATTAAACCTGATCTTATCTGAATGTATTCATTATTATGGGATGTAATTTAAACTTTCAAATTGCTGAGATACATGTACCCTAATATTCTGAGAATCTGAAATATTTCAACATTACTGTCTTCATTAGCCCAGTTGGAAGAGAAAGGTATATCTAGGACATTAAACCCCATTTCAATTAACTTTTCAATATTAAAGTTAAAGATATAGCTAAGTCTCTAACTCTTTGACATTGAAAACACAAATTATTTTTCAATTTAAATCAATTGATGTTGTGATGTTACCAGGAACCATGGGCTTCTGATATTCAATATTTAAAGAGCACATAAAATGAGTAAACTAAATTCATTGAGCTTATAAGCATTGGTTACTATATGCATTTTACGGCAGTTTAACATCGATCTGATGAAAATTAATTCAGATATCGTCACCCAAAGTCGCAAATATAGGCCTCCCGTAAAAACGACTTGGCCAATTATTGAAAACACTCTTAATCCCCTCAGACGCCAGTGACGTCACAATGACCGAATGCATATTCGGGATGTTTATTCCTTAATTACCTGTATACACTCGGCGTGTGTATTCGTTAACGCCTGACTGATTCCTTAATCCCCCTAATTAAATAACAATTGACTACGGAATAATTTGTTTTGTACTTTATAATTTGTTTTATAAAGACAGTTGTTGTAGCCATATTCCCCATGTGTTTTTTTTATCAGAATAAGCCGACCGTAAGCAAACAATAATTGGCTTCTGATTGAAACAAGATTGGTGTGAAATTGTTATAGCCGGCGCTACGGACATCTTTTAAGCCGATAGAAATAATCAATTGTCTGCTTTTAAGAAACGAAATGGTTTCAAATAATAATCATATAAACTTAGATCACCAACATTTGTATTATTATTTATTGATCATTTTATCATACACCGAGAGAAATGGAGGCAGAATATTTGGAGTTATCATGTAGCAGTAGTTCTTTTAGCTTGGGCAGTGTATCGGATACAGATACGTCGCGAGAAATGATTAATATAGCGCCATATATGTTTTGAGCCGTATTTATCTGACTGTAGTAGTTCCGTAGAGGATGGCCATGTAGAGAATACGGGATCTAACAATGACAATCATCCGATTGTTGCGAGACTAGATTCTCTGGAATGGTACGTACCAGAATATATAATATTTTACACACTTATTTTTGTGTTCTAATTTATTGACTGAATGACAGTTTTAAAATTTTACTAATTTATAATATCTATTAAATTATAGAAAATCGCACGAGAAGCTCAATTTCTCGATTGAAGGGTGTGAGTGATCAAACAACAATTTTTTGATTGGTTAGAAGTATCTAACCGCGGGAAAATTTACAGTTACTATTGTACACAATTTAATCATATGGAAGAAATAGCTATAGTACTCGTTGACTATTTTGTTATTTGATTTCACATCGAATCACCGATGTTTTTATAATAAAGTTAATGTTAATCGTATTGTTTGTATGATCGTATGATCATTGTTTTGTTTTTAATGAAGTATTCTTGTATTGTTTGTTAATTGGCGTTATGATTTTAGCAATTTGATTGTTTGATTAGTGTTTATTGTCAGTGTCAGAAAATGCCGAAGTTAAAATCAGAAAATGCCGTGGTATTTCTTAATAACACAATTTGTAGTCCTTCACTTAACAGTCATGTAACTTGCAAACGTTTTTATTCATCCGTCGATGATAGACAATGATCACCTGACAACCATAACTGAAATGGCTATAAAATAAAGTTCTGTACGACTATGACAATACGTACGTAACTAACGTACGAAAATTAAATGGTAATAGGTAGGGTGAGTCTGTCGTTCAGATTGCCTGTCAATAGTGTAATAAAAAAAAAATCGATTTAGAACTGCTTTATTGGCATAATGCCAACCGATATGTCACGTATCATTGGAATTCTCCAATGGAGATTCTGTCGGGGAAAACATCCACTGTTTCTCTCCCCGTGTATTCGATGTTCAATCAGGGAATTATATCCAATGACGATTTAAATTTACCTAACAACTGGTCAGTGAATCCATCAATGTATTATCCAGTTATTATTTTAATATCTACCGGTACCTGAAATTCACACGGACAGAGCGTGGAAGACGTGCAATTCTGAAACCATGCCGAGACTGTCTTCAATGACCACATGGCTTATTTTAATGTACCTTTTATGAATAATCAACAAGCTTGTTTTGAATATTTTACCGGATTATAGAAAGAATATCCATATCCCGACTTGACTGGCATTCATCGTAGGAATGGAACCCGGGAAAAGTTTTATTCTCTGTTTGCGTATTTCGAAAACTTCAATTAAGTTAGGTCGCAGCCCATAGCAATCGTTCGCAAAATGTTCACTGCACTGCATATCACTGTTGTGACTGTAGGTTGCCAATCAGGATTTGAATTGTTTACAAACGCAATCCACCTTTTCCGTAAGATTTCATCCATGGGAAATTTATGAAACGCCGGCACATTATTCCTCTTTTCCTTGCTGGAATTTCCACAACTCTCAATAACACAACGATAATACGGCATCTTGAAATACACTCCGAAATATTCTAGTCACAAATATATAATCTATTACAACTCAAGACGAGAAAGGTCCGCTTTTGAAAATGCTTTGACTATTATAGTATAGTGATATGTAGCTTACGTGTAAAATTACGAGTTAATGATTACGCCAGTCAAATGTTAATTGGACCGCGAAATACATACGTGTTAACTGGCGGTGTGTATACAGTGATATATCGTACAGATAGTGCTATATTGTATAGATAATGTGTATAGATTATGTGTAGTGCCTGTGACGTCACCAGCCAATCAACCGGATAAAGGTTGCAATCAGAGGTCGCAGTGGATCAATTTCAAGTTGCGTAAAAATACGCAGACATTCCAAAATTTCGCGTTTTTGCCGTCTACATCTGCGTGACTTCGAGCATCTCAAAATACTCAATAGAATCGAGTCGAGTCATTTTGTGAACAAACCTATTATAAAGCGTCCTTATTTCATTGATAGGCCCTACTGCATTTAATCTAATGACGACTGGAGGTTAACGGCATCGGCACTAGATCTATGGTTGACGACGCAACGATTTCCATCTTTCACTTCGACAGGAAGTAAAGAGAAGACTATCGCTATGAAAGCAAACATTTGATTGGCTAAATGTAAACAGGATACTGTGTCCTAGCCAATCCAAAGTCTTGTATGACATGCGCTTTATTGCTTCCAATGCCGCAAAATAGGGGTATCCCAGGAAAGCTACGTATAGAAGGCTGCGACTGCTATGAACTTATGAATGAAATAAGCGGAAATATAAAAATCTACGGAGACTACGTGCAGTGTGCAGTAGAAGTGTGTAAAAGAAGCGTGAAGCACATAAATTGTACAAACTACGACGTAGAATAATCTAGTTTTATTCTCACGTCGGGAAATTTTCTGCGTGTAAATTACGCAGCGTCCGTCAATATTTGCGTTTATTTTGAAAAAAATGCGTGAAATACGCGGATTTTTGCGTGACTGCGACCTCTGGTTGCAATTGAAAATTTGAAAACCGTTTTTGGCTGTCTGATGTTTAAACGCTAATATCTCAATTAATTTTAATCAGATTGGAGTGAACTTGACATAAAATGCATATAGTAACCAATGTCTATAGGCTCAATGAATCTAGTTTTCTCATTTTATGTGCTCTTTAAGTCATGTCCAACATTGACTTCATATTTTTATCTGGAGAGCATGGGCAATATATACATGTACTATTGGTGTAGACTGGAATAACCAGATGCTGGAGATTGCCATTCGATCGAAACTTCTGGCAAATTTAACCGAAACATAACTGATAGGAAATAATACGTAAAAATAGAAACGATAGAATGTAAATCAGTTTATATACATTCCTATCATATGTAAATTATTATATTTGTTGCAACACATTTGTGTCAATTTCTAAGTCCCATTAGCGATTTAGCTCCTTAAATTCTGCTTATTAAAACTATTTTGGAATGCTTCTTGATTTCCTGGTATAAATAAGCGCAAGACTTTTCAACAAAAGAAATGAAATGATATTTATGCTCCCACTGGGCTAATGACACTGGTTAAAAGAAATAAGTACATTACAGTCTCCACAATTCAACTCAAGTCTCTCCAGACAAATAATAAATCTATTTATGTTTTTAAATATAGTCTTAATTCACGAACGTAGGTGGCCCATTGTTGTATTCATACTGTTTTCTCTTGGTGTGAAATAAAAGTTCTGGACTTCCTGATCTCAACAGCAAGGTGTTTTAATTTTTACCTGAAGAAATGTAATTTTACTTAAAGAAAGTAAAATATTTTACCTGAAACATATTTAATTATACTCTGGATGGGGTCATATGCCTTTCACATTCTATATTTAATACACTTCAAAACCATTCCGTCTATAGAAAATTACAAAAACATCTCAATTCTTCAAATATTTGCATAGAATCAGGTTTTGTATAACCAATTTTTAATATTATCTTAGAATCCAAAGACATGTATTCTAGACAAAAGCCTCTCGTGTTCAATGTTTATTAATCAACAATCAAAACATTGGATAACATTATATAATATTTTTTAATCGTTGGTGTCATGATTAAATATTTCTTCTTCTACATCATGTTAATGGTAGATATAATCTGACAGACCGTGTTCACAAGAGATAATACTAATACTATAGTCTTCTACATGCACATTGTATGTCCACTTTGCTTATCAACATACATGCCGAAGGCTATCATCTCTTTTAATGAACATACATTATGCAAGAGCAAAATCTGCCTATCGTAGGTCTTTCTTTAGGTCTGAAATGTTATAAAAACTATTAATTAGACATTAATTAACTTATTCAGACAATAATCAACTCTCGATGTCAAGGTTAGCATGAGACTTTTGTTGGATTGTAGTTCGATTCCCTGAAATATTTTCCTTCGTGATTTACCAATAAAAGTGGATAACCGAGACCACTGGTTTTCTCTTACCGACTTTAGTAATGATGACTGAGGCTAATCAGAACTTTCATTCACTTAGTTCAAAGTTAATAAAGGATCAATTTGACTGAAATTTTCAGCAAATTACCTTTACATTATCTAGTTTTTAACTATTGTAGTGAGAACTGCCAACTTGTTATCTAATCTCCCATAATGTATCTTAATAAAATGAAGATAAGCAAAGTGGACACTGTCTCTGTTTTAATTAATAAATCATGGTGGTTGAAGTGGACATTGTTTTAAAGGTGTGATAATCTCATTGGGACCTTGTTCAAAAGGTTTAATGTCTCCTTTAGTAATAAAATAAACAAAGTAAGAACAATTCAACCATCAGACTAAATTCAAAGTTCTAAAACAAGGTGATAGAATTCATTGCAAATGTTAACCTGAAAAAGTTATAACATAAGAGAATTATGAAAGGTGTTTTTCAGCCCACCTAATACAGTTAAGATAAGACAGCGAGCTCAACTGGTCATTAATTATCTACCATTGTATACATGTAATTATTTTAATGACTACATTAATTAATGTTCAATTAATACTAACAAGTTTTACATGCCATAGTATCCTGAGATTATTGTCCTTATAACAAATCATAATCCTATCCCAATTGAAGGACAATACACAGATTTGTTTTCGTTTTCTTAACACCTACATGTATGTATCAAAGCACTAACATAGCACAGTTAAATGGTGTATTTGGCGTCAGCTAACACTGAGGGCGATATCCCAGTACATTTAAATGAAAAGTTCTGAGTTTAAGTACATGTATACAATCAAAATATTTTATTAATGCTTGCACATACATGTAGTGATTCTTAGCAGAGGGAGTTCCTGGAGAAAACCCAAATGTTAGAAAGAACTTTTTTTATTTTAACGCTTGCCCATATAGTGATTCTTAGCAGAGGGAGTTCCTGGAGAAAACCCAAAAGGTTAGACACGAGACCCAGCTCCTTGTCATATACTGCAGTTGATTCAATGACAGAACTAATTAATGATAAAAATGCAATTGAAACATGATTGCTTTAAATGTTTAAATACAGCAAGTATATCATACTTTAAGTTTATAACAAATTTGATTTGTCTCCAGTTTCCTTTTCCTCCTATCATTAAACCAAGTTATATCTCTAAATTACTAAATAATTAGTTCAATTAATTATTACCTTGGGAATTTACCCAACCAACAGAGAATCTCTGACTCGACTATCAGAAATATACACTTTATGTCTTAATTAATAGCTTTTTAATATGATGGAATAATAATAGTTAGCCATTAATTGCATAATGGTGCTACTTATTTGAATATGATAGAGAAAATATACATACGGGTAAGTAATTTATATTCCATTAATTATTGTGCTGGTTTTTTTTTCAATATGGAAGAAGAAATTAGTAATTTATACCCCATTAATTAGGGTGCTATTGTTTTTAATATGGAAGAAGAAATATGTAATTTATCCTCAATTACTTGTGCTATTTTTTTATTAGGATAAAAGAAATACATGTACGTAATTTATCCTCCATTACTTAGAGTGCTATTTTTTTTTTTTAGGAAAAAAGATTTTATACTCAATTATTAATGCCAAGAATTATACGTGGCTTTCTATACCAAAATACTTGTCTACTGCATTTACTTTGGACATTTGAAATAGAGAGAGAGGGAGACCAATGGGGTTTAACAACCACGCAAAACAAACTAGGTCATTTCGGAACAAACAAATGGTTTAATTTTATTTCAATAATTCGCTTAAAAGCTTAGGGGTCTTTAGCAGTGGGAGAAAACCGGAGGCCTGGAGAAAACCCACGAGGTTGTCACTTACAACCGGGGATTCGAAACCACGGCCGTTGACTCAATGACAGGCTTTATGACACAGCGTGCACATGCTAACCATGCAGCCATCCACCCCCCTACACGTTCATGTACGAGGGACATTTTGCCCATACAGCAGCATTGCAAGCGAATCTTTGTTGAAGTTCAACTGTCTACGTTCATTTTAAAATTTGTGTAATATACATTTTACACAAATTTATTTTCTTAAACTTATAAACCCACAAATATCATCAGAAAAACGGTTAAAATTACAAACACATGTAGTGTTTCTATATCAGCTCATAAAAAAACACAAATTTTTTATCTTTAAATATTTGAGTCTTAAAGTAGAAACCAGTTTATGTTTATTTAGTTAAATTCTGATCATTTTTTCTCTGTATACTGTACATGTACATATCACAACAGGTCAACTAAGAATTTACTTTAAATAAATATTTAAATAATGAATTCTTTAAATCAATGTGTGTAAAAATAATCTACATAATGTTGATTTTCTTTAAAAACCTGAGAGGTTCAAATAGAGATGTTATTGATGGAGTTATTTCTAACGAACTATGAAACACAAATACATCTCTAACATCATTCCCGTCTATTTATACATGTAGGTATTTAAACTAGAGACAGTTTTCTCCCGAAGAATTCAGACATTCAGAGAAAAATTGAGGATATTATACATTCGTGTGCCGAGAGGGATGATAAAAGGGGGTCGCTCCCCTGGTTTACATTTCAGGGTGGGGTATATTATCACAGTCTCACACGTAAATTTAGTTTTTAAAATTTGTTCAAATTATTGGTGCTTACTTTGTTTTTTTTTCATGTTATCAACATTGTGTATTTAAAATCTTTCAAATTGTGTCTTCATTAACCCAGTCAGGGCAGAACAGTCGGACGTTAAACCCTATTTATTTTATTCTTTCAAATTTCTCCAACCCACACACACAAAAATAAAAAGCTTAAAAATATGTTTAATTTACACAGATCACACAAGTTTTTTCACATTTCCTAATTCTAAAGGTTTCATTAATCAAAAACCAATATCATATCCTCGCAAGTAAATTAATTACATTAACGAACAAAGCTGTGAAAATTCCAATCAAATAAAGCCAAGAATGGCCAGAATTAAGTGAGTCAGAAATTGATGCCAGCCCGACAGCATCCAGACTTGGAGAGGGGCTTAGCAGCAATTCCAGCTTCCTAATACCACCAGCCAACGAACCAATCAATTTTCAACAATTATTAGGATAGGCCAACGAACCTGGCCGTTATCGCTACATTCTCTGGGGTCACATTCTCAAACAACAGCTCTTCGACATATCAATAGACAGAATATTCAGAAAAATTGATCTTTTCTATAATCTGGGTCTTGGTTCGTTGAGATTACCACAGCTCCTCAACAAATATTATTCTGATCAATTTTTTCCATTATTATTCAAAATTTGTTATTTTCATGGCGGCTCCAGTAATCCTCTGAAACATTCTTGAAATATCAATATGATTAGAGAAATACATGTAGTTTCCCAAGCAAATTATCATAGGGAATAGTTGGAACGAATTATCAAAAATTTTGTTTGGTCTCAAAAATGTTTATCTGGATATAAAAACAATCGATTAAACAAAGAATTGTCTGTGAAGATTTACACTAAATACTGGTTATCCAAGAAACATGCATCTGTCAATTTCAATTACACCTAAAGTACATGTACTGATGCAGAGACAGAGAGAGAGAGAGAGAGAGAGGCCTGCCATTGCAAAGAGGGAGAGAAATGGGGTTATGTCCACTCAACACAAACTAGGTCATTTCGGATCTAACACATTTAAAGAATTCGCCTTTCTAGATGTAATATTGTTCAAGTCTATTTCAATAATTCGCTGGCATATACAATGTAGGAGTCTAGCAGTGGGGTGAGAGAAAGAAATGGGGTTTAACATCCACTCAAAACAAACTAGGTCATTTCGAGACTAACATACGTTTTTTAAATTTTATTTCAATAATTTGCTTGCACGTAGGAGACTTTAGCACATTGGGAGGAAACCGGAGTGCCCAGAGGAAACCCACGAGGTTGAGAAGGCGCCCTATCTCCATGCCACATACGCTCACACCTGGGATCGAAACCACAGCCGCAAGCCACAGGTGACAGGCCAGCTAGAGGTCGAAGCGTGGCACACTATACCACTAAGCCACCCCCCGCCCCACAACAAGGTTTAACAGACGACCCTACTCTTTGTCATCTACAACAGGGGACTCGAAACCAAACCAGATGACTCAACGACAGAGAGTTTAACATTACAACACAAACTAGGTGATTTCAGGACAAACACACAGTACAATTCTATTTCAATAATGTGGTTGCACATACACGTACATGAAGGGATCTTCAGCAGTCGGAGGATACTGGAGAGAGCTCAAGTTTAATATTACTCAACACAAAATGCATCTAGTTTATTCGTGACTAACACGTTTTATTTCAATAATTTGCTTGCTTGTCTGTAGGGGTCTTTAGCAGAAAACCCCAAAACTATGGAGGTTTGAATTAGAGTGAAAAACTTTCTTGACCAGCACTTTGCAACACCAGACATTAATCTTGCTTAGTCTTCATCATACAATGTATATTATTCTGGGAGGTATGTTTCATTATGTAAGAACAGAACTTGTGTGGTATAATAATATTGACTCTATCATGGTATATTGCTCATATACCACGCTTTATAACTCACACTTTTCACTTGTACAGTAAAGTGGTCACTTAAGTTGTGTTATGTAAGTAAATGTAAGAATATGGAACAACCTGTGTGGTACATGTATTAATTATATTGACTCTATCTAGTATATATTATTAATACTCCACCATATAACTCACACTCTTCACTTCTACACACAGAGAGAGAGATGGAGTTTAACGTCCACTCGACACAAACTAGGTCATTTTGGGACTAACATTGTAGTAACATGGTTTTCAGTTTTATTTCAATAATTCGCTTGCGCGTAGGGGTCTTAAGCATTGGGAGGAAACCGGTCACTTGTACAGTAAAGTGGTCACTTAGGGCTGCTCCTCCCCACTCTCCATCCCTTCAATTAATTTGATATCTGTTTATTGCCTGCAATGTCTGTGTACATGCATGTTCCTTAATAAGCAACGTTGGAGAGTTTTACAACATCTAACCGTTACTTCAATACTCAGCAATTCCCGAACTTTGCGCTCGTTGTTTTTACATGTGACTAATTACCATTGTCCAATCAGAGTTTGTGGCACATAACACACTATAAACAAACAGGGTTTTTTAAATTGTGGAAAAACAGCAACCATGACATTGAGCGACCTTTGAACTTTGCAACTCGATTGTCACATGTAGGCATTTTAGCTAAAAACATGAGACTTGGTATTCACGATGGTGTACATGTAGTTTGTGTCTTTTGTCCACATGTGTGTCTGAACTGCAACCTTCAAGCACTCAACAGCTAGAAGAACTTGAATAGCATAGTGACAATATTGACTGGATCATGGTATATAATTTATTAATACATCACCCAGTTTATAACACTTGTCACTTAGTATGGTTAACAGCTTGAAGGGAAATACAGGCTCAACTTTATATCCTGTTTTTAACCAACAGACGCTCAACATTAATTATTCTACGGAGATTTGATACAAATTAACCTAAAGCCTGGGACAAACTGTATGATGTTATAATAGTCGTTGACTTTTAAACGAAAGATGTAATGGGGTTTAACATCCTACTTTTCTGCAGTTACTGGGCTAATAAAGGGGTAAATAAAAACAAACATACACCATACAGTGATATGAATTAATCTGAGGCCTCGCGCACACTTGACGATCTTACAATAGACATTGACTTTTAAACGTAAGATTTAATGAGGTTTAACGTCCTACTTTTCTGCAGTAAACTGGCTAAGGGCCTACATGTAATTCCTTGCACACACTGGATTATCTCACGAAAGTGGCTTTTATTTTCCTAAATCGGACTATCTGAACAAATTGGCTAAAATTGATGGCTTCAGCTATCTAAGGACACGCTCATACATTTTGAGTAAATTTGTAATTTCAAGTGGAATATATGCATAGTGACAACTATATAGATGCCCAAAGGTTCAGACTGTTGTAACAGGTGAACTCTCTTCATTTATTGTACGTATCAGTACGTATCAACGCTACACGATGGGAATTTTAAACTAGCTAAGTCCAGGAGGACTGCACAAGATACAAAACACCCACAATACAAGCCTGCTGACAAGACTCATAGACAATGTAATCCATAATGATACATACAGACTTCACTCAAAATGAAAACAGGTAACACTATACGGTCCTCTGAATGTGGTGTTATATGTTTAATATAAGCATATAATTATATTGTAGAGATGTATGATTCAGCTATATCTATAAATCATACTTGTCATAAACATCAGAATCAGTCTAACATTAAAGTCAAGATCTTTGGTATTTTTATATAGGCGCCTAAATCTAAATTAAGAACAGTTTTTTTTTATGGCGCACCTAACACCAGAATATCTCTCACCAAAATAACCTGTATTTATATAACAATAAGTTAAAAAGTTACTGCCAATCTGATTATAGCACACATCCTATATTTTGTTTTGTGAGAGAGAGAGAGAGAAATGGGGTTTAACGTCCACTCGACACAAACCAGGTCATTTTGGGACTAACATATGGTTTCATTTTATTTCAATAATTCGCTTGCGCGTAGGGGTCTTTAGCAGTGGGAGGAAACCGGAGTGCCCGGAGGAAACCCACGAGGTTGAGAAGGCGCCCCTATCTCCATGCCACATACGCTAACACCAGGGCTCGAAACCACAGCCGCAAGCCAGAGGTGACGGGCCAGCTAGAGGTCAAAGCGCGGCACCCTAGACCACTAGGCCATCCCAACCCCCCATTTTGTTTTGTATTTTATAGTTCATTTTACTTGTCTTTACAACACTAGAATCTGGAAGAGTTGTTACATGTACATGAATATAAGCTGCGTTCTGGTCAATGTGAGAGATTAGCCAATAAAATAGTCTGTTATGGTAAGTTCTTGGCGTGTGATGCACGGAACTGTGGGTAAACCACTAGAAACGTCAACACGGGTTGAATAATCAATGTTTAAACAAAATCCCCCTACTACAACCAGAACCAGTCAGATCTTTATGTAGTGTAGGCCATCGAAAATATAAAAATAACGAAAAGATATAGATCTGTATTTTATGATCAGTAGTGGAATACCGCGTTTTATCAGTGAAATAAAAGTTTTATTCCACTGGCTAGCAAAGTAGTCCATGTTGTTTTACCTAAAATGATTGTAAAATCATAAAATAAATAGAACATTTGCTGTTTTGTCGTGAATAACATATTTTATTTCATCTCTAAGCAAGAAAACGTTTATATTTTCACTCATGCTACGCATTCGTGAAAATATAAGTATTCTTGCTTCTCGATGAAATAAAATATGTTATTCAAGACAAAATGACAAATCCTCTATGTATTTTAATCTGGTTGTATGTAAGCTACTTTAGGCCCTAAATCTTATACACTAAGTACCTCTGCCTTATGAATCAAGGGTATGATCACACTCCTTAATGATGTAACTCTCCCTATTCACCAAATCCTGTACCATGTCCAAACTGGGGGAGTTATTTTAGGAGAGAGAGTTTGACTGCAAATCATGTTGATTTTTTTTTTAGTTTAGAATAATGCCTGACTAGTACATTAGAAGTCAAATCAGCAAATTATTCAAATATTCCAGACTATTTGTTAATGTACGGTATAAATAAGTAAACAGTTCACAGCAAGCAATAAAAAAAAAGAGAATATGAAATAAGGAAGATTGCAGAATTATGTTTATACACAAGTTCCAAATCTATGTTTATACATGAGTTCCAAATCTATGTTTATACATGAGTTCCAAATCTATGTTTATACATGAGTTCCAGATTTTCCCTAAAATGGCATTTTCTGGTAGAAAAAAACACAACAAGACATTGTACATGTAAATGTGGTTGGGCTGGAAGTGTAATGTACATGTATTGTCCCTGCCCTGCCAACATACAATAAATAAGACAATTAAATGTAAAAGTACCTTCAAAGTTGAAAATGAAATATTTATCTTCTAGCACCAACATCTCAGCATAGGATTGTCTGCCTAGTGATATAAATCCATAAATCTCTCCTCACACTAGTCACACACATACACCAATATTCACAGAGGTTTTAATATTCCATGTTTGTAGAATTATAAACTCCTATTTAACACAACATAATCTCCAGATCTCTTCCAGACTAAGTTTAAAATAGATTTAAAACAATAGCTGGTTGAAATATTCCCTTTATTTTGTGATTGTAGGAATGTCTCTCACAAAGTCCTTCTCTTGTCAGTCAGGCTTTCTTTTACTGTGTACAACTACAGCACACACAGGTCGGGGTCATTGGACTATACCATTCTACTCTATAGAGGGGGGTGATAGTACATTGTGTTTGTGTCAATATTGAAGACCTGTGGAGACTGTCAAGTTTCAAGTCTGCTTTGAGAGAGAAGAGTTGTTGTTAATTTATGAAATATTTATGTATTAATGTCCTTGATGTATGATTTCTTTCAAACTTCGATATTGTGAAAGTTGATAAATCCAAGTCCGAAGATTTCAATTTTATCCTGATTAAATGAAGCAGTGTAACATAAACTTGAACATCAAGACTATTTCCGCTATTTCTTGTCAAAACCAAACTCAGAATAAAGTAAAATTTGATAGAAATGTTCAAAATATTAATTTTTCATTATTTATTTCAGAACTATTATTAACAAGAACAGCCAGCTCTTTAATTATCTAAACCTTACATAATGCATCTTTCAAGTCCCGAGGGCCTTGTTTCACGAAATTTTAAGAAATATAAAATCGATATTTTAGTAATTTGATTGGATAATATCAAAATTGAAGTATCTACTAATATTTGAATGTTATCTTAAAGCCCCAATAACACTCTTGTTGTAACTGAAAAATATGTCCCAATCTTCATTCTGGTCAACAATTTGTATTATTTTAGAATATTTCAATTAAATGATGATATAAATTTCATCTTAACACATCTATTTTGAAAAATTCAACCAATTGATTTGAAAAGTCTAACGTAAACCTTTTCAAGTGTGACTTGGATTTTAAAATATTTTCAAACCCTCTGGACAAGTAAAATAGGTTGTAATGGATAATTTACACAACAGGTAGGACACTTAAACATCTAGCACTAAGAATAAGGGTATTATTTATTTTCTGGAGCTACCAAGCCAGCAAGAATGTTATTGTCCCTTTAAGTTAAGAAACAGGGCCCTGGTCCATGATCTTCCATCCTTCTCAGACAATCAAACACTGACCTCCCAAATAAGGTCATTAGCTCTTCCAACTGTCAGATGTTTAGTAAATATTTTGTTTTAGAAAAACTTTATTTTAATATGGATTCTCTATTGTTAACAACATGTACTATATGTTTTGTTTTCTTCTTTTTTTTTTTTTTTTAAACAGAAAATTTTCAACAGTTGAAACACAGAGTCAAGGGACATACATGTACATGTAGCATGACAATAGAAATGAAACACGGTTTAACGTCCTACTATTCTGCTACTAAACTGGGCTAATGAAGACGGCCATATGCCAAACAGTGTGCTATGACTACTATGAGGGAAATTTTGCCTGGGCAACAGAGCCACGGCTTACTCTTATGTCGAATTCTAACTGCCAAGGGATCTTTTACATGCACGCTAATATGTACACAGGACTTTGTTTTTCTGTTCCATTTAAACGATGAGACAGCTGTCTGTGTCCGGCCCTCTACCCTGCATCACTGACAAGGGGAACTTTCTCTGCCAATGCAGGGATTTAACAGCCTACCTCTACGCTAGGGAGACAACCTCTTACACACTTAGCTACCGTGACCCCCCCTGAATGACAATAGAATGTTGTGAAGACTTTCAGATCCTTTGTAAACTAATCATTTAAATTACTCCACAATTAAACAAATCAACACCCTGATATATTCTACACACAATTCCAAAAGGTCATGTCCTTTGGTTTAAAAGCCAGATTAAGGGTACTACATGTATCATACTAAAGCCAATCCCCCCTCACAGAAGATAATAATGAGCTAGTCTAGGATGTAGTAAGTATTTAGAGTATACAAGAAATGTATGTTCAAGTTAGAGAAAGGGACTTGAATGTATATAATATACACTAGCCCTGTAGCTATGGGTTTTATCACGGTTGAATGACTATTATACTATACCTATGTACATGTATCACTCTCACTTCTAAGGATTTTCGATCAACAATGTGTAACTGTAAATGTTTTCTTAACAAACAATTAACATCATACATTCGAGGGAATTTTATAGATCATGAATAACAGGCCTGGAAATAACGGTTTTAGATGAAGCTGACAAATAAAATGAAATGGGGTTTAACATCCTACTGTTCTGCTCCTGAACTGGGCTAATTAAGATTTGCATATGCCATACAGTGTGCTGCTACGTGGGAAATTTTGCCCAGACAACAGTGCTATACAGCCTACTCTTATATCGAATTCCAACTGCCAAGGGATCTTTTATGTGTACGCCATTCGAATGACTAGACGGCCGTCATTGTCATTCCCTGCATCACTGAGTGACAAGGAGAAACCACGCCGGAAAATCTGGATGAACTTTCTCAGCTAATGCAAAGATCTGAATATGACAAAATGTCAGACACTAATGAAATAGTACCTGACATTTTCAACTTAGTGTCCGATATGTATTAATAATATCAATAAGAAAGACAAATCAATGCCTGGCAAAATTACCGGTACCAGAGATTTTGTGCCTGACAAGGCCTGAATCTGTGCCTGACATTGTCTGTGACAGGTGCCTTATTTCCAGGCTTCTTGAGAAACATATGTGTCATCCTACAAAAATCAAACTAAACCAATCTTTTCTCTTCACACAGAGCAAGTGGAATAGTTTTTCAATTTTACTCAGATGACACAAAATCATATGTTAGGAAACTTGGGTTGCTGAGCAATGAAACATAAATTAGAAATAATACATAATCTAATGGACCCATCCTGAATAATACTAAAAGAAATGCATAAATGTCGGCATTAATGTTTTTGTATTTTGTTAGTAAACAAATTCCCACTAAACCATTTGCTTAATTGTATTCTAATTTCTATACCCATGGGCAAGTTTTGTCTTTTCCTAGTTCTTGTCTGCGATATACATGTACATGTAACTATGCTGGAAGCAGATAATAAACCTCCAACAGTACAAATTTAAAAGCAACCCTCCAAAACCTTACCTTAAATCTAGTCTTTAAACAATTCTGCAGACTTATTGTCAACAATAATGCATCCAAAATACAAAATGTCATTTAGTAAAATATGCAGGATGAGTTAATTAATTTTGGCTTTTTGAAATGTTATGTGTAACTGATTTCAATTGCTGATTTCCTTCAAATTAAATCCAAATGAAGTAAAACAAAGCCTGTGAATGGATTATACATGTACCAGTGGATGATATGTAGTCGTTACTTTTTACTAACTCCAACCTACGAGTAAAGACACACAAATAATCCAAATATCCCGACTACGTAGATCATTGATATCTAATGAATATCATCTTCACACCAATTAGTTGACGAAAGGAAATCTTTTGTTAAAGCCCGGACACTGATTATTTTTTAGCCTTGAGGAAGTTGTAGAAGAAATTAATTGTATTAGTTTTATAAAACGTAGTAGAATATAGGATGGTTGCGATGACCTTCGACCAGATTCTGTAATTCAGAATAACGAGCAGATAACAACTTGTTTATTTGTTAACTTAGTCAGAGAATGTCCTACAGACAAACGATATTTTTTTGTTTTAATTACTTTATTTATCGATTTGAGAAGGCGAGAGAGACAGAGAGAGTTTTTTTTTTTGACTAATATATGGTTCAATTCTATTGCAATAATTTGCTTGCACGTAGGGAGTTTTAGCAGTGGGGGGCCCCGGAGAAAACCCTTGACTTGAGGTTGGACAGGAGCCCTACTTCTTGTCACATACTTTAATGACTGACCTTATGATGCAAAGTGTATGCGCTAATCATTCGGCCATCCACAACACTATAGACTGAAAATAGCTTGGTTCAGGAAGTACAAAAGATCATGTTGCTGGGGGATTTTAAATTGTCATATTTCATTAAACTTATAGCCAGTGAATTACCCGTTAGGAACTACTTAATTAGCGTATTTTACAATAATTGAATGTAAGTTCTACTACTATACAATGTATTCATCCCCCTGAGGAGCGTGATCTTATATCTGGTTATCTGTGTTGAGTAGAACGTTATGGGGCTAACTACTATTCACTTGTACACAATACAACAGATTTCTTTAATATACGCTCAATTGAGACAAACAGCAAACGGCCAATCACATTCCCCTTTTTAAGGAGAAACTGAACACTGACAATTGTGAAGCTCATACAATGTATCTACACTTATGTAAAGGTGTGACAAATAAACCAGTTTAAAAACGTAACACATACATGTATTTTTTCCAGCAGTTAATTGAATATGTTTTTCTATCAAAATGGAAGTTAGAAATGTCTACCGTGAAATAAAATATGGTTTAACGTCCTACTGGTCTGCTGCGACTAGCAATGTATTATGAGGGAATTTTTGCCCAGACAGCAGTAACATGGCCTACCCTTATTTCGAATTCCAACTACCAAGGGATGTTTTACGTACACTTCAATGTGTAAATTATGTAAAAAAAATCTTTAAAAAAGCATTTATGTGGATTAATTGGGATATTGATAAAAATTGACATTTAACTTGAAAATTTGTTTCACATAGTTTTTATGTGTAAAAACACTGAAAATAAATTGCAATATTACTAAACATTTTCATAATATCATTAAATAAAAGCAAAACCTTGCTATTATGAGGTAAACTTTAAAGCCACATGTAAATATGTGAATTTAAAAGTTTGACCTTTTGTATAAAATCTATGATTGGAACAAGTGTTTGTACTTAGATTTAACAGACAAGTTTGAAAACAAACTCTCCTCTGACAATAACCTTCTGTCCTTCTACAGTATTGTTCTTGGCGTAAAGGTTACATCTGAGAGGACCAGAAGCCACCACTTAAAAACTTACTTGGCAGTGTTGTATAAATAAAGTATATTTCGACCGAGTGTTTGACGGACTTGTGACGAGCAAATGTACCCTTTACCAAATAATATATTAAGATGGGCTGGTTACTGGGCCAGGGATCAAAAATTTGACATTATTCCACCTTTCAAGACATTATTATTGTTAGTCAGTATTCATAAGGTCTTGGAGGTCATCCAAAATTCCCAGACAAATTTAGGTAATTTACACAAGAGATCAGAGAAGTTTTTGCTGTTACTTTATACCGTTCCCCTGGTCCAAAGAAATTCTCGAACACCTGATGAGCACCAGTTTCATAATCAGATGTTAAACCACCTTTTCGAGGAGCAGGATGCGATGGCCGAATGGTTAGCTCGTGCCCGTGGTTTCGATTCCTCGGTTGTACGTGACAAGAAGTAGGGTCGTCTGTCCAACCGTGTGGGTTTTTTCCGGGTCCTTCCCTAAACCCCATTCTCACCCTTTTTCAAACTGACAGAATGTTCAGTGTTATAGTTAAATGAAACGAGGTTTAACGTCCTACTGTTCTGCTGCTATAATCATAATGGGCTAATAAAGATGGGCATATGTAATATGGTGTGATCTCAGGGAAATTTTGCCCATGCAGTGGCACTGTAGCCTATTCTTTAGAAGATGTAACACTTGTCTTTAAGAGAGAGAGAGATGGGGTTTAACTTCTACTCGACACAAACTAGGTCATTTCGAGACTAACATATGGTTTAATTTTATTTCAATAATTCGCTTGCGCGTAAGGGTCTTTAGCAGTGGGAGGAAACTGGAGTGCCCGGAGGAAACCCACAAGGTTGAGAAGGCGTCCCTATCTCAATGCCACATACCCTCACACCAGGGATCGAAACCAAAGCCGCAAGCCAGAGGTGACCGGCCAGCTAGAGGTCGAAGTGCGGCACTCTAGACCACTAGGCCATCCCCCCCCCACTTGTCTTTAAAGGTTATCTAGTGAAAGCAATATATAATAAAAGACACCTTTATAAGACAAAAAACACTTTAACTGACAAACATATATTATTCAATGTTCTCATCAAGTTTTATTTTTTTCTTTATTTAACACGACTTGTCTTTCTATAAATATATCCTCTCTAGAAACGTGACAAGTTGGTCATCAGTCTGTCTGTCTACACTAGAGTGTTTTTATAAAGGCCTACTCACACAGACCTGTGTACACAAGAAATGAAGAATGTCATCATCAAGGCCCACTCATACAGCATTAGGTTATGTTCTCACAGATTTTGTTATAAAAAATAAACAACCCATTATTGTGAAATGTGGTCGCAAATTTAAATGCTTGTAAATAGGACAGTCGTTCTCAAAACTAGACAGTCATTCTCAATACTAAACAGTCAACTTTAAACTGGACAGAAGTACAATTCAAAAATTCAGTTTTAAACTGGACACACAAACAAATTTGATGAGATAAGGTGATTTTAGATAATATTTAAGAATTTTCAAACAAAGGTTTGATTATGAATGAATCAGAAAGAAATTAGGACTCAATACACCAAGTGCTAGTCATTGCTCATTGGTGATTCATTTATAATGTAAGATTTCGGTCCTATGAAGAAGTTATAGATTTATTAATAATGCAAGGTACCCACTATCACAATTCATGCTATGATTGAAATTGTGGTTTTAATGGTGGGGTAATCATGGTGATCCTTTCAGGTTTTATCAAATATTGAAGACCCGTAAAAACCATGTTATTGTTTCGAAGCATATCCTAGCGTATGTATGCACATTACCAGATCGTGGACTCGATAGAGCCAATCTTATCGTAACGTATCGCACAGTGGGAACCTAGCACAACATTTATTGCTATTTTCCGGTGTGCCTTTCCGGTGTGACTTCCCCTTGTCAGTGGCGCAGGATGGAGAGCCTGACAAGGACAGCTGTCTGATTGTTTGGGTTGTGTGCAAAACCAAGGTCCTGTGTACACATTGGTGTCCACATAAAAGATCACTTTGCAGTTGGAAGTCGATATAAGAGTAGGCCGTAGTGTCGCTATCCATTCAAAATTTCACTGATAGCACACTGCGTGGTGTACATGTATGCCCATCGTCATTAGCCCAGTCGGAACAGCATGTCATTTCTATTATGTACATGTAAGTTTGTTATAGTGATATGAGATCTATTAACAATGCCAGCTGTTTGAAGATTAGTTTTAAGTCTAACCTTGATATAGTGATAGGAGAATTTTAAACCTATCCTTGACTTCCAACCTTGAAATGCCTGACAACTACATACCTTTATCACTAAGATGAAGTCAACGTTTACATTTTCTACTTAAAATCTTAAAGTCAAATACAGTCTTTTTATAATCCTTCAAGGTAAACTGGTGATTATGTAAATGAAATGGAGTTAACATATTATTTTCTGCTCCTAACCTACATGTAGGCTAATGAAGACAGGCATATGCCATACAGTGTGCTATGAGGAAAATTTTGCCCGGGCAGCGGCGCTAAAGCCTACTTTTACATCAAATTCCAACTGCCAAGGAATCTTTTACGTGCACGTCAATGTGTGTAATGATATGAAATGGGGTTTAAATGTCCTGCTGTTCTCAACCAATACATTGTACATTTATCTGTACAGTGCGTGCAAATGCCAGTGAGAAACTTTGTCGAACACTGGCTAAAGACCCCTAGATGTGAGCGAATTATTGAAATAAAATTGAACCATGTGCTTGTCCTGAAATGACCAAGTTTGTGTCAAGTAGACGTTAAACCTAATTTTAATTGTTCTCTCTCTCTCTCTGTAACAATAAGAACTTTTAATTAGTCTTGTAGTAATAGAGGAGTTATGTCCCTTAAACAATATAAGTCAAATACTTCACATTCACGACCATACTTATAACTCTAATACCTGTGTATGATGTTTCCTAGAATAAAAGTTTGAGGTGTAGAATTCTTTGTTACTGCAAAGAGATTCTAGCAATCAAGAAATATTTACTCGCAGTGAGTCACCCAAGAAATTCAGAGGACATATAATCAATCAGCCCCACTTTTACATTTTCATACGTTCAAATCAGAATCCAAGAAATTTCCATTTTTGACTACAATTTTTGATATCTTCAATAACTGTAAGGATACAACACTACTTCTTGGCTTGTTACCGTGTACATGGCTACACATCAGAACAGGATGTTAAATCTAGTATTCAAATTGTGACAATAAATATTTTCGTAGGTAGTCAGGTCATGTGGGTAAAAATTAACACATTAGCATTATTTATGTTAAAATGCATATTAAAAGTAAAATTAAGCCTGGTGGTGTGTGTGTCTATTCTTTCCGTTCAATGAAAGCTATCACTTACATGTGTAAGTACAGCAACATGACAGTCCTTCGTTTAATATGGGTCTTCCCTAAAACTTTGGACAGTGATTTAAGGTATTAAAAATGGTGAAAGTATGTTGGTTTCCAAACAGTATTGTTTACATTTCACGCAATTAGTTTTACTGCAGTATTCTGCTATGCACGGGTTAATTAGGCATAATAAAATCGTGAGGCATGACGTAACGTTATGTAAACATATATAGTCCAATATTATTAAATGTAAAGCTTTTGTAGTGCAACTAGTGATTGGTTGGTAGTGGGACTACTGATCAATCAAAATTTAAAACAACAATATCCACTCATAATACATGTAGCAGTGTGTAATGGGATTACCTCTAATCAAATGAAACGCTGCGGGGTTATGGGATGTTTGGTGCGTGATGCATACATGTAATAATAGATACATATAATATTTTTTACGTTTAGATAATGTTAAAATATATAATTTTTTGGTTTGAGTTAAAATCAATCTATGTTTTGTGTTTCAATAATGCTAAAATCTAAAATGTTTATGAATAATGTTTTTATGTGTAATGTATAATGTTTATGAATGATGTTTTTATGTGTAATGTAGTAATGTTTTTGTGTAATGTTTATGTATGATGTTTTAGCCTATGTGTAATGTATAATGTTTTTGTGTGTATTGAGTTTAAATGTATTATGTTTTTGTGTGTATTGAGTTTAAATGTATAAGATTTTGTGTGTATCAAGTTAAATGTTTAATGTTTTTATGTGTATTGAGTTAAATGCTTTTGTGTGTATTAAACTATAATGTATTATGCTTTGGTGTCAAATGATTTAAAATGTGTATGTTTTATGTGTATTATAATGGTCTTGTCTGAAAGCCATTAAAATGTATAATGTTTTTGTGTGAATCGAGTTAGAATGTATCATATTTTTGCGTGAATCGAGTTAGAATGTATTATGTTTTTGTGTGAAATGAGTTAAACAGGGTATATAAAGTACTGACCTGCTTCTGGGTAGGAACATAGAACCCTCTATAAATACTGAACCACTTAATAATATATACCAGCACAAAGCCAACTCTCCTTGACTAAAATACACAAATCAAATAATTATTATGTATTCAGGATCAAACTGAATCATTATGGAGGATGCACAATTTTTTCCAAAAGGCCATACTGTATCACAACTTAGAAGAATTAATAAGGCTATAGCTCAATTTACATGTACAGTATGTACATCACTACGACGTGTACCGGTATATGTATTCATAAGGCTATATAAAAATTCTGATTCTCAGATCACGAAAGTTCGCTGTGGTTTCCAGGGTGGCTACCCCTTGTCAGTGGAGCAGGACGGGGTTTGACAAAAACATTTTTGGACTAACATGTGGTTCAATATTATTTCAATAATACGCTTGTACATGTACATGGGGGTCTTTAGCAGTGGGAGGGAACAAGAGGAATCAAAGAAAACCCACAAATTTGGACAGGTAACCTGTCACCTTGTCACATACACCTGAGGAATCAAACCTACATCACTTGACTCAATAACAAACCTTCTGATCAAACTGCATGAGTTAACCATTTGGCCAGCTACCCCTCTGTATGATGTGTGCCCATCTTTACTACCCCAGTTGATGCAGACAAGTAGGGTATTAAAGTGCCAATCCCGATAACTTTTTGGGGAATAAAACTGCTTAATTTTGTGTTAAAATCCTTTAAAATCCATAACCTAAGGCCCACCTACTAACCCCATATTTGTGATACGCTTGTAAATAACTTAAACCTCACAGTCTTCATCTGAAAATGGAGAACGTTTTATTATACAATATCTGGATAAAACCAGACTTTTTTCTATAAAAATAATATGTAGGTGAAATTTACCTTTTGTTATCAAGTACAGGGCATGGGTCATTCACTGTATAGACCTCTCAAGAAACATTAATCGATTATCAGGTCACCCAATGAAAAACTGACCCGAAATCTTAAAAGGGTTACGTGTCCGGATCAGCAGTGTTGACGTTCACGTCCAAACGACTCAATATTTTGAGCTGAAATTTTGAGACAAGGTAAATACACCATGCCACTATATTTTGGTCCATAAATTTCATAAATACTCGGACTTTAATTTTTGAGATTCTGTTCTTATCGGGATTGTCCCTTTAAACCCCATTTCATTTCATCACTTTTGCTAGTATCCAGACAACTTGGACCAAAAAGGAGAAAACTCAGACATACACGTACATGTACGTCACAAGTCAGATCAATCCAATATTTTGACCCAAACAGACTACGTGCATAGCTTGTTTAAAATAAATACGTTAATTATTAATACCACTCACCAATATAAGATATCATTAGCGTCATGTTGTTCGTATCTCACACATTTACACAGATTCCTGATAGCTGCTTCACGTAACGTAGATAACGCTTCCATACCATGTAAATATGCATAGATGTTGTTTAAATCCTGAAATACATACACATGAATATTGTCTTAATAACAGGACAACCAAAAATACAAACATAAAAAGATAAATAAGCAATAAAAATTTAAACATTGAAATACATAGACCACAAAATACATGTACATCTACGTGTAGGCATTGCATATAAATCCTGAAATACAACGTCACATTGTACATGTACATCTAAGTACAGGATGAGTGCACCACACACAAACAAGCACCTTAAAAAGAAGACACACAATATACACAGGCATTGTAAGTAATAAGAGAGGGGGAAGAGAGAGAGAGGGGGGAGGTGAGTGAAATTGGGTTCAACATCTAATTGACACAAACCAGGTCATTTTGGGACTAACATATGGTTTAATTTTATATCAATAATTCGCCTGCGAGTAGGGGTCTTTAGCCGTGGGAGTAAACCAGAGGACCAGGAGAAAACCCACGAGGTTGGACAGGTGACCCTACTACGTGTCACGTACAAGAAAAGGATTTAAAGCAACCTACATGTATATATACATTGTACATGTATTTGATGTACATGGACTTTAAACTTATATAAATACATGTAATAAATAGATCCATTTGTTAAAAATATGACATTTTTTTCTTTCTTTCTAAATGTCATTCTACTTGAGAAGTTGAAACAGTGAACATGACTTCTTGACATTTTAATTTTCTTAAAGAGTCAAAACGTTTATTTGTTCAACTTCATGGACAGATCAAATTAAACCAACAAACATAGTCAAAATAAATTCGCTCCGTTTACATGTACTTTTAAAAATACCAATTTTAATGTAGGCACATGAAAGGTTTTACATGTAAATTTATTGACTAAAATGTTCCTGGATGAAGTTATATGTACCAGAAAAATTTCAGTTGTAGCCAGCTAGGACAATGTACATGTACATCATGTACATGTATCAAGACATTCTAAAGACTCAATAAATAGTAACATATTCCTGAAGCAATGGCCCGAGAAATCCCTCTCTGACCATTGCTGGAATAGCGTCTGTTTCTTGAACTTATGCGGGAGTGTGTCTATTCTTTCCGTTCAATGAAAGCTATCACTTACGTACAGCAACATGACAGTCCTTCATTTAATCTGAGTCTTCGATAAAACTTTGGACAGTGATTTAAGGTATTCAAAACGGTGAAAGTATGTTCGATTCCAAACAGTATTGTTTACATTTCATTCGACTTGATAGCCTCATTTGTCACGCAATTACATGTAGTTTTACTGCAGTATTCTGCTTTGCACGGGTTAATTAGGCATAATAAAATCGTGAGTCATGACGTAACGTTATGTAAACATATTTGGTCCAATATTGGCAGCTAGTGATTGGTTGGTAGACGGACTACTGACAAATCAAAATTTAAAACAACAATATCCATTCATAATAGCAGTGTGTAGTTGGATTACATGTACTTCTAATCAAACGCAACACTGCGCCGGAGTATGCAATAGTAAGTGCAAGGGGGCTACAACACATATAATTTATACAAAAACAAATATACGGACAAGATATCATATTCAGAAATCACAAACAATTCAATGATAGACAGTATGATGATCCAACGCACTGTACATGTTAAGCTTTCGGCCACCCCCCCCACTCTGAAATACACGTACATGTTTGTTTGTGTTGCAAAGCAATAGAACAGCCAACAAGTTTGTGTAAAACAACACAATATTGAATTTTTTGATATTGGGGAATAGGCAAAATGCGTACATGTATATCAGACCCCTACATGTACCCCTAGACTTGAATTACATAATTTTAATCAATATCGAATACATGTACTTCTAAAAGTCTCAATATTCAAAATTATTATACAACATAATTTTATTAATCAATATAAAGTACTTCTACAATATAAATTTCTCAATATTCAAAATTCTGACAGAAAGTTTCGCTGAAACGATTGTTTATACAACAATATTGATTTATCGAGGAAAACTAACACATGTGTGCTGCATGCACTATACACGTACTCGCAGTGAGAGGAAAATATCTGATAATTTTACGAGAAAATGCGTTGTTAATATTTGTTAAGACATTAATACAAGAACAAGGTGTTCCCTTTGTCCAATCAAATTAAAATTGAAAAACATGTTAAGTAAACACTGTGAGAAAAAAGATAAAGAGCATTAAAGTTAAAAACGTTTTGAGCTTTAAAAAGCCAGAACTTCAAAATTAAAAACACAGGCCACAGGGAGAATAAAGTTAATGACGATAGCCTTTTATTATTCAAGGTTGAGAAGCAATTGGTTTTCCATAATTACGGTACATGTACATGTAGGATTATATCAAAAAGTTGAGATTCATCAAGCATGAGAGTGAGTATAGCTATGTACATGTACATATAACCAAATCTTTTATTAAACAAAAAATCAGTGTCATTCTATCAATCCCTAGGGACTGGAAAATTACATGTACATTACATGTACATGTATCCTGTACAACTTCTTGAATATTTTTCAATAGTAATATTAGTATGCTTAAACCAGGCCTGGAAATAACAGTTTTAGACGTACCAGACAAAATGTCAGGCTCTAATGAAATAGTACCTGACAATTTCAACTTAGTGCCGGACATGCATTAATACATGTAATGTCATTAAAAAAGAAAAATCAGTGCCAGACAAAATGACAGGCACCAGATGTTTTGTGCCTGCCCAAGCCTGAATCTGTGCCTGACATTGTCAGTGACAGGTGTCATATTTCCAGGCTTTTTTAAGCTTTAAACTATTAACTTAGATAGATTTCTCCCTTAGCGTTATTGTCTCACATGTAGTATACTAGCATCAGCTAACAGGTTTAGGACCTAATTAATCATTCTGAATGGTGCCATTCCCCCCACCTGACAACCACAATGTTATAGTAAATTTGTAGGCCTATATCAAGATATCATTTAATATTGTATCTACATGTAGCACTGACTTCTGTCACATTTGTTTAATACTCAATATTTGTTTAAAATTCATAAAAACTGTTTAAAATTGCCACAAATCGTTTAATTTGTACTTCTGTCCAGTTTAAAGCTGACCATTCAATTTTGATAACGGGTGTCCAATTTACAAGTGTTTAATTTCTAAATCACTGTGAGAAAATAAACAACCCAATTGATTATTGATTTTTGAACAGTGATCAGGAAATCAAACATTTGTAAATTGGACACTCATAATTAAAATTAATCAATCAGCTTTGAACTGACACAAGTACAAATTAGATGATTTTGAGTGATTTTAAAGTTTTTTGCGAATTATTATAAATAGATTTGTTATTAAACGACTTTGAAAGAAATTAGTGCTAAATACACAAGATCAAATGATACCAGGGGCCTGTTTCACGAAATTTTTAACTAAGATACAATCCAAATTTTAGTAATTTGGTTGGATAATATTTGACTGATTTTAGTGCTTAGCCAATCAAAATTGCAGAATCTACTAAAATTTGGATTTTATCTTTAGTTAAAATTTCGTGAAACTGGCCCCTGCGTTACAGTGAATATACATTGTACATGCAAACATAGATTTACAACTCAATTGACAATCAAAATTTAAATAACTACTGAATAAAAATATCGATACAAAAAAATCATATTATTAATTAATGTATGTATTTATTACCTCTTCTGTTCTGATAGGGGCTGGTTTCTTCAGACAGGATATGAACTGCCGATCTTCAAATCCAGTCGTCATGGTGATTAATGATGCAGCAATACTCCAATTTTAATAATTGTTATGAAACTGTGACAATTATTTCATAATTATCATCTCCATTGATACATGTATTATTTCAAAAGTAAAATATTAAAAAATGAAAACGAATAAAAATTAAATAACTCCAACCAAAAAAAACACACAAATAGTTAAAACTTGGATCACATTTTCAAGTTGAATTTGTTGAGAAATATTTTAAAAAATTAAAACACTACTCAGTCTGGCAAAAAAATGGCAAATAAAACACAGCAATTTCTATACTTGTGCGTAATAGTACATTCGTGAACTATTTTTTTAAGTCATATCGGAGAAAGTTCCCGGCTTGATTGTCAACATTTCCATCGTCAGATCGAGTCCAAATACAACACTTTCTTGTTCACGCAAATAAATCTGAAACAGAGGAAAAAAGCAACATCAGCAAAAGTTTATTTAAAAATACATGGAAGAGCTAAATCTGCCTATTACAGGCCCCAAATTCACAAAGCATTCTCAGACTTAAGTTAAGAATATACTCAAAACTGTTGGTCTCATTCTAACTAAAATATAACCCTGTATAAAACGTTTATTTTAACGTATCAAATACACATTTACATCAATAAGAAACTCTATGGAAAGTTTTGTGTTTCTCACTCGACCATTTTTCTCATAAATAGTGATTGAAAGTTGAGTAAATTCTTAATTGAAGTCTGAGAACATGGGGCCTGGCCCCAAGTTCACAAAGCATTCTTAGACTTAAGTTGAGAATTTACTCAAACTTGTTCACCTTATTTTAACTAAAATACAGCCTTTTATAATAATTTAGTTGTTTTAATGTATCAAATACATGAATAAGAAACTATGCACAAAGTTTTGTATTTCTGGATCAAATATATTTCTCATAAACTGTGATTCAAAGTTGAGCAAATTCTCAACTGAAGTCTGAGAATGCTTTGTGAACTCGGGGCCTGGTCTTTTATTAGACCTGAAATGTTAATTAAATTATTAATTAGACATTTATTAACATGACTAGACCATAATCAGCTCTTTAATTCATCGGATGTGATAGATTGAAGTGATCAGAACATCCACAAGATTTTTAAACTTAACAATGGATAATTGAGACTTCAGTGTGTGTGAGAGAGAGAGAGAGAGAGAGAGAGAGAAATGGGGTTTAAGTCCACTTGACACAAACTAGGTCATTTCGGGACTAACATAGGGTTTAATTTTATTTCAATAATTCGCTTTTGCGTTGGGGGTCTTTAGCAGTGGGAGGAAAACGGAGGGTTTGGAGGAAACCCATAAGGTTGGACAGGCAACTCTACTCCTTGTGATGGTACATGTACAACTGGGGATTCGTAACCAGGCCAGTTGACCCAATGACAGGCTTTATTATCTACTGCTTAAAACTAATCCAGTTTATAATCTTACATAATATATCCTATTAATAGTAATAAAATTTACATAGCACATTGTTCAAGTTTTTTTGGTTCTTTTTAAATTTTGAACTGTAAAAAATGAAACGAAATAGGCTCTGTGTTTTAATCAGACTGGTAAAAGTAGGACGGTCAACTTCATACTAATTTCAATTTGTCTTAAAAGTGCAGCTGAAGATTCACATTTACATGTAGAGTAAAAAAAAATTGTTTTTGCCATCTCGACGCTGGAAAAGTTTGGATCATTATTAGTGTACATGAGATCCTTTTCACTTACATGTACATGTATTGAAATGGCGAACCAACATTATTCTGTTGTGAATGTGACGTGCCTCTTGTGTTAAAGGATTCAAAATAAACCTAGTTTAAATATTTATTTAACTGCACACTTATAGACTAACATTTTCCACAGTCTATCTGGTCGATAACAACCTGGCTCAATTTACGGCAACTCCACTCAAATCTTTATAAATGGTGAAATAAACAAATTCAAGATAAAATTATACTGATAAATATATGCATTTTGTCAGATGTCAAATGTAAATTGCCTTTAAATTCAAAATAAAACTCCCCAAAAATCAAAATATTTGTAACAATCAAATCTGTTTTGAACATGTACAATGTAATCTATGAAAGAAATTTCAAAGCTACTGGGCGATCTGCACCTAAACATGTACATATTGTATGTTTTGAAAACAGTGGTTGCCAAAACAAGATACACCCACATTTTGCAAAGAAAGGATAGAGAACACAAGCAAAAAAATACTGGGGATGTTTCATATTGGTGAAAAAAGAAGAAACAAGGTGAAAAATAGTCTTTAAGGATTCCAAAATAGCATTT